>BQNB010061546.1:0-36442 GCA_026074375.1 Tanacetum coccineum | reverse complement strand
AGCAGTCGTAAGTCACCCTCGTACGGTCTCCTACCAATAAATTTTTCTAAACTTCTCATTATCCTCCTAGACTTGAGTATTTTCTTGATCGCTTGAATCATAGCTTTTGCTCATTCCCTGTCAGTCTGCCCCATATTGTCTTTGGTAGATATTCCATCCTAATCCCTTTCAGTCGATCATTAAGAGCTGTCCGAACATCATCGAGTGCACTGTCACTGAACTTGTGGAGTTCATCAATATGCATTAATCTGCTCTTCTTGTCTTTGTTAAGATATATGAACCCTCTAAGATTGGAATATGCTGTATAGGGATCCTTTTATTTAAGATCAGATCTGTAAGTATTCGGATTTGTTATGTTGAGCTTCTTTTGGTAGCTCTCGACACCTAACTGAAGATCTTCAACACGCCTTTGGATGACGATACTTCTTGTAAACATTCTCAGAGAGACACCAAAAGCTAGATGTTCTTCAACATTGAGATTTGCCAGCTTGCCTTGAACAAGAAGAATCAACATGTCTTCGATATCTTAAAGGCAAAGCCATTTGAAGTCTCCTTCCTTGAATGTATATAGCTTGTCATCATCTCTGCGAACGGTGATCCAATCCAAATGTTTGTAGCCGTGCCATTTGACAATTTGAAGCTTTGCGACAACAATGATTCTACGTATGGAGTAGACATCATGAGCAGATTCCCTGTTAGCAGTAAATCCATAGAATTGTTGACGTTTGCGTCCCCAATGAGAGATTCACCATAGTGCATGCTTGTCATAGTTGACCGGCATTTCACTCCAGATTGTGTTGGGGACCAAATCTTCAATTCATTCGATATGACCATAATCTGCAGCCTTGGTCTTTATGACGGAAGTCGCATAAGTACGGCTGGAGACACCACCAGATAGATATGCGAGGTCTTTGTTAATGATAAAAGAAAATTTTCTAAAAAAGAATTATATTTTTTGACTTTTCAATAATTTTTTATGAATTAAAAACGGTTTTAAAAAGAAAAATTCATTAAAAATACTAAACAATTTTGGAAAAATATGAAAAAATCATGGAAAGTAGCTTGAACAGTGAGGAATTTAAGAAAATTAAAGTGGTGAAAACAGCTTATCAAATAAGCTGTTAAATAAGCTGAAAACAGCTTATAAGCAAAAAGGGCTAAAAATGCTATATAAATTAAATAGGATAAATACTAACTGAAAAAGACCCTAGGGTGAATGGTTGTGTGTGGTGTGTGTGAGGCTTTGCTATGGTAAGGGGGAGGTCACAGGTTCGAACCCTGTGCCTCCCTTTTTGAAAAACATATTTTTTAACTTTTTGCACAAGTTTGAAGAGGACATAAAAATAAGAACTTTTTACAACTACAACTTTTTAAGAAAACTCATAAATAAGCTGGAAAAGAGCTTTTAAAAACAGACAGAATGCTTAAAATAACTAAGGCAAAAGATAGCTAAATTATTGGCTTTTAAAGACTAATAAGCAATGTAAAAAGGGGAAATAAGCAAAGACAAACAACTAACTATAACCAATAAGCATATAGGAACATAAATAAGCAAATAATACAAGCAGAAAAACCTTAAAAAGCTAAAAAGCACTTTTGCTAAAACTAGCTAACTAAACAGCAAAGGGGGCACATTTGGGCTTTAATTATAAGCATTTAAGAGGATCCTTGTGGCTTTGAGACTTACACAGCCTTAAAGCTTATCTTATAAGCTACAAGGATCAACAAACAAAAATGATTTTGAAATATATTTAGACTATGAAAAAGGCTAGGAGAAAAGGACTGTTTGAACTCAGCATGTGCTGAGTTTTTAAAGGTTTTGAAAATGCCAAACTGCAGGCTGGTTTTTGAGCTAGAAAAGGATTGCTAAAAGCTAAAATGAGCTAAAATAGAAGGACTTTATACATTAATAAGCTTGCAATATCAAATTCAGATCTTATGGTATCTTGACTCTTACTTAAAATTGCTAATGAAAAGAGGAGCTCTAACCTTTAAAAATGGGACTTAGATAAATAAAAGAATTGGCTAATACACAAACCATATTAGCAGACCCATGTAACCTATTTTCTACTTCATTTGGAGACTTAAAAATGCATGAAAATAACACCCTAAAGCTATTAAGCTACTTTTAATCAAATAAGCTGGAATATCACAAAATAACACCACAGATTCAAACAATGCTTAAATCTACCTTAGAACTTGAGATTTATACTTTGAGAGCTCATAAAAACTTATTTGTAGACTGAATTTAAACTAATTAAAACTGCCTAAAAAGCTAAAATGCAGTGTAACCCTCTTTTGACCCATTTTGGTGGTTACCCCAAACACCCCTTTAAAAATGTTTTTTTAACATTTTATAACTACAATAAGCTGTATTAATACCAATTTTTAGAAAACCAGATATAGAGTAAGTTAAAAACACATAAGGGAGCAAGTTGGACAGGAAAACAAGCACTAAATAGCTAATAAGGCAATTAAGCAGTTTTGAGCATTTGAAAGACAAATTTAAAAAAACATTAAAACTAGAAATTTCATTAAGATAAAAAGATTACAATAGGTTGAATTTAAAATACATAATTAAAGACATTTAAAAGTAAAATTAAAACTAAACTAAAACTACTCCTAGTTCATAGTTACTTTTTACAATGAGGAAATAAGCTTATATATAGCAAAATAATGCAGCACTTGTGCTTGTTGTGTTTTTGCTGTGAGGACTTCACAAGCTTCATCTTAGCCATAGAAATTGCCTTGGAGCCCAATCCTAATGATCTAAACCCTTGATTCATGGTCCTTGTGCTATGTCCAATGAGGTGTTTTAGGATTGCCATGGTGGACTTGGACTATTATGGTGTGGGGTCGAAGGTGAGAGGGTGAATAGGTTAAAGGGGTTTGTCTCTTATTGCAGGGTCACGTGAAGGAGATAAGTAAACAGTGGTGGGGCAAGGGTTTGGCGGGAAAAAGGTTTATCTCTGTATTTAGGGAAATAGGGTATGAGTTTGGGAAGATGGCAATAATAACCCTTGAACTTGATAAGTGTTATTGCAATGTAAGTCCTTGTGGTGTAAATATTTAGGGGAGTGGCAAAAACAGCCCCTGAACTTGTATAACTTCATTGCAAAAATGGTCCTTTCAGGCTAACGGGGTTAAGGGGTTATGGTTTGGGCTTGTTTTAATGTATTAGGCCGGCTTATATATAAAAAGACATTTGGGCTTTTAAATGGATTATGGGGTTTTAAAATTAGTAAATAAATACTATTGGGCTGGCCCGAATTTGATTTTTTGGGCTCTTTTCAAATCCGCTCTCTGGTTTGGCTTTGTTTTTCGTCCTTTAGTGAATATCTGGTACCTGCACAGTACAAACACAAAAACAAGCATATATATGGCATTTTATGTGCATTTTTGGTCGTTTAGGGTTGTTTTATTAAGTAAAATGTATGTGTAATTACACACATACCAATGTTCCCACTTCCATTCAAGAATTTAAGGTTGCTGGAGGAGTCCTAACGGACCTTGATGCTTGGCTTTGACCTTAGCGCATGTTAGACATTTACTAACATATGTGGCAATGTCGGCTTTCATATTTGGCCACCAGTATAACTTCTTCATGTCTTGGTCCATTTTGTCGGAACCCGGATGAATAGAATATTTTGACTTATAAGATTCGTGCATAATCAAGTCCCTTAGTCCGCCAAACAATGGCAACCACACACGATTTTTAAAATAACGAATCCTATTAGAGTAGATCTCGAAGATAGGCTTCAACAATCGGCCCAAATTTTCCGCTTTGACATTTTCTTGTTTCACAGCTTCCAATTAGGCCTTGAGTATTCTTTCGGACAGGTCGGTGCATGTAGACATCACCAAAGATTAAACCCTAAAGGGCTTATCTCGAAATTTCCTGCTGAGAGCATCAGCTACCACATTGGCCTTGCCAGGATGGTAATGAATTTCACAATCATAATCACTTAATAGTTTAATCCATCGCCGTTGCCTCATATTTAGCTCTCTTTGATCCAAAATATATTGTAGACTCTTGTGATCGGTGTATACAACACATTTTGTACCATAGAGGTAATGTCTCTAGAGTCTAAGAGCAAAAACCATAGCACGCAATTCAAGATCATAAGTAGTGTAGTTTTCTTCATGAGTTTTCAATTGTCAGGAAGCATAGGCAATCACCTTATCCAGTTGCATTAATACCGCATCATAACCCTTGAGCAATGCGTCGCAATAAATAATGAAATCATTAGGACCTTCGGGCAAAGCTAGAATTGGAGCAGCATATAGGTCTTGTTTAAGCTTTTGGAATGCTTCATCCTCATCCGCACCCCACTCGAATTTCTTATTCTTTTGAGTAAGTTTGGTAAGCGGCTTGGCGATCAAAGAAAATCCTTCGAGGAATCTTCTATAATAACCGGCTAATCCTATAAATTTCCTTACTTCGGTTGGTGATGTCGGGGTAAGCCAATTTTTGATAGCTTTAATTTTTGCGGGATCAACATGAACGCCTTCACTATTGATAAAGTAGCCAAGGAATTGGACAAACTCTAACAAGAAATCACATTTTGAGAATTTGGCATACAATTTCTCTTTCTTGAGCAGGTCTAAAATGATCTTTAGATGCTCACTATGTTCTTCCTTGCTCATGGAGTAGATGAGAATATCATGGATGAATACGATTACGAATTTATAAAGATACGGCTTACAAACATGATTCATCAAATCCATGAACACCGTCAATGCATTGGTTAAACCAAACGGCATTACTTGGAATTCATAGTGACCATATCTCATTCAAAAAGCAGTGATGGGGATATCCTCTTCTCGAACGCAGAGTTGATGATACCCCGAAAGTAAATAAATTGTCAATTCTCGGGAGAGGATAGCGGTTCTTGACTGTCAGCTTGTTCAGTTCGCGATAATCGATACACATACAAAATGACCCATCCTTTTTCTTTATGAACAATACCGAAGCTCCCTAGGGTGACGAGCTCGGGCGAATGAATCCTTTCTCCAACAACTCTTTCAATTTTTAGACAATTCCTTCGTTTCTGATGGAGCCAAGCGATAAGGTGCACGGGCAACAGAAGTAGCACCCAGCACGAGATCAATTTTGAATTCAACTTGTCAAGGCGGAGGAAGTCCCAGCAAGTCATCAGGAAATACTTTAGGAAAATCATGAATTACCGGTACATCTTCAAGACGTTTCTCAGATTTCACCTTCTCGGTAACGTGAGCTAATAATAGATGACATCCTCTTTCGATGTATTTTCTTGCCTTAATACAGGATATCACTTTTAATCGGGAAGAATTGCTATCACCCTTGACCACTAATGTTTGATTTTTAACCAGAATGTGCACTTCCTTTTTACCACAAATGATGATGGCATTAAGTGTAACTAACCAATCCATTCCAATTATGACATCAAAAGTACCAAATTCTATGGGCATTAGATCAATTTTAAATAGATGGTTGACTAGATTTAAAGTGCACCCCTTTAATACGGTATTAGTACTAACAATCCTCCCATCGGCTAACTTGACCTCATAACTAGTACTTATTCTTTCTGGCTCGACATCAATTAAATGGGTAAGACTAGCATTTATGAAACTCTTGTTTGACCCTGAATCAAACAACATACTAAAATAACGATTATTGAGTAAAATCGTACCGGTCACCATGTTTGGGCCTTGGGCTTGATAGACCTCTTTCACGACATACACATGGCCACTTATATTCCTACCAACTTGCTTCTTCCTCTCAGGACACAAATCACTATTGGCGAGATGATTCGGGTCTCCATACTTGTAACAAACTTTAATTGGTTTAGTATTAGCACCAATGGCTACACCCTCTCTATGACAATTCTTTGCCTTATGACCCCTTTTTCCACAGTTACGGCAAGTCATCGGGCAATTTCCAAAATGAAACATATTACACCTATCGCACTTTGGGGCGTGCCCTGCTAGGTTCACATTTTCATTTTGAGCTTGAGTCATGGCCCCAGCACCACCATTTCTTCTATTATTGTTTTGATTGTGACGACGGTTGTCACGGTAGCCTCCCCGGTTGTTATTACGGTTACCTTGATTTCCACCTTCCCATTTCCTTTTGTTTTGCTCAGCATTTCTTTCATTCCAACCCTAAATTATATGCTCCATAAGACCATGTGCCATCCTTATAGCTTCATTTAAGGTAGTTGGCTTAGAAGAATAGGTCTCACCCTGGATGTATGACGGCAACCCTTTGATATATTGACCAATTTTCTTTTTAGTAGATGGAACAACATCGGGACATAGTAAAACCAATTCGTTGAATCAGTTGGTATAAACAGCTATGTCATGGTCCTTTAACCTCAAGTTCCTCATTTCATCCTCCATTCTTGATATTTCTTCTTCGGGACAGAACTCTTCTAACATCATCTTTTTCAAATCATCCCAAGATTTTTCGTGAGGGTGGCGACTTGGGTGTTCCACCAGGTTAAAGCTCTACCATGAAGTGTAGTAGTAGCAAACTTGACTTTGTTTCTCTCAGCGCATTCACTGATCCCAAAAGTACTTTCAATCTTTTCAAACCAACGACAAAGTTCAATAGCTCCTTCTTTACCATGGCATTAAGTGGGACCACACTTCATGAAACTTGAAAAAGTACAATCCTTGGCCGGTTGTGCTCTCTCGGGACCTCTTGCATTACCTGCACCTCCAACGTTGCCAGGTCCTCCAGTACCCGTAGTGTTTCTGGTGGCACGGTCGGCAGCCAAAGCTTTAGCCACTTCATCGGCAACTAATTTGGCAATGGCAGCTTGCGACATTTGCTTAGGAGGCATGATTCTATTACGACACAAGAAAAGAAGAGAGTAAGTAATCATACCATTGGTATAATTATAACTTGCAGGAATAATCAAATTATCATATTAGCAAAAATCAAGCAAACGAACAATTAGGCAATCATATAAGCAACCACAACACAGTAAATAAAGATCAAAGTAGCCATAATCATTAAGCACCCAAAATTAGTACAAGGTTGTAGTGTTTTACAAAACGTGACCTAAACATGATCTAGGTCATTACAAACACTAGTACTAGATCAACTAACCGACATGCCGGTTTAGTGACTACATGATCAAAATAAAAAGAACTACTAATGGTACTAAACTACTAGGAGTCACGTGGAGATCCACGCGGCTCAGAAGACTGTGGGTCACTTGGGTCAGCGGCATCATCATCCATATCATCTTCATCCTCGACATCATCGCCCTCAACATCATCATCCGCCATGGCAGCATTCCTAGCCTGGACGTAGGGGTCGTCCGGGAAAGGACCAAGGAATGAGCGGGTAGATGTCTTAACAAATCCTCCTCCAAGTCGGAACTTCGGGAGGTATTGCTCTCGAACTCCAGCCTCCCACTCAACCAATTCCAAAGCTCAGCCTGACATTCCCTTACAGCACCATCCAAACTTATAGCATCACGACCAACCATTCGGATGTGAAGGTCACTCTTGTCGATCTTCTTTAAAATCTGCTCGTTAACCTCAGCTCGCTCACGCATTTTCTCATTCAACTTCCTAATGCGCCTCATAGGAGTACCAATAGTAGAGGGGCGATTTAACAATAGAAGAAGCATTGAGGTTATGAGTAAAAAAAACACAGCAACACTAAAAAAATTAAAAAAAAAAAATTAAGTCAATAATTATTAAAATTGAATCGTAGCGGACCCAATGGATAAACCTCATCGATGTCCTTCAAGATTTCTCGAGCAGAAGAACTCTCGCCCAACTCATAGGTACTACTAAAATGGATGACAGGTGGTACTGGCCTATTCTCGGCATCAAACACATGGATAACAGAAGGAGTAAACTCAGACTCGTCATCCGAAGCAGGAGGATGTCAGTTATTCGGGTCTGCCTCATCATAGGGGTAGATGATCTCAGCCTCGTCTTCAGTAACAATCTCTTCTTCTTCCTCATCATCCTCTTCTTCCATCTCCTCATCATTATCTTCATCCGCCTCATCTTCTTCTGGCTCCTCATCATTATCTTCATTCGCATCATCTTCTTCTGGCTCCTTATCTAATCTTCATCTAACCATCCATTATTGTTATTCGGGTTCTACCAGCCTATCCATTGGGGAGCAAACCCAACATGAGCAGCAGGAGCTTGATCAAGAATGAGTTTGTTCAGATCGTTATTTGGAGGAGGTAGGTTCGCCATGATAATCTGCAGATACGAGGAATATATATTAGGTCACCATATTTAATAAAATTTATACAAAGTATGAATGTATGCAAAATATATGAATGTATGCAATACATTAATTAGATATGAGAATTTTAAAGTATGATGAAAACTTTAATATGTAAAGTTTAATAATCAATATATATCTCGATATATATATCATAGTATTTATTAATAAATACTTAGTGATAATACACCCGCAATATATAATGCTAGAAACGTAATTGCAAGAACGACTTGGCCGGCATCTCGAGGAGTTTGCGCGCTAAAATTTGAAAATAAAGTTATAGTTTAGGTTTTGAAAACGACCTAGTTCTCTATAACTTATGGCTCTTGATACCAATCTTTAACACCCCCAAATTTACTCGCAGCGGAACCAATATTTGGGTGTTAAATTCATAGCACAATAGTCACAAGAATATAAAGAACGACTCAAAAAGAGACGTTTTAAAATCAACATGCGTCATATTACTAAATTAAGTTTCAACAAGATGTCCCATGAACGTTACCCAAAAGAAACATAAAAAGTTATCCATTACAACCAAACTTGTTTTTGAGCAAAGGAGTCAATTTTTAATATTTGATAAACAAAATCTAGCGCAAATCCTCCTTTTTATTGCCTCCAAGCCTCCGGACTTCAATTACCTGAGATAGACATGCTAAAAAGTCAACACGAAGTTGAGTGAATTCATAGGTTTTATGAGTGATAAAGAGTTGAACACAAGCATTATAATATTCATAAGCATCATATAAACTTGTGGGCCAGACAAGCTATTAACCAACAGTTGCATTGAGCTCGTGCCACCGATCCCATTCCGCATAATTAAGATAATCATAATCATATACCAACAATATTCATCATTTGCCCCCAAGGTTAGGTATTACGTCATATACCTACTAAAAATATCGACACAATAGGTCTGTACATTGGGACTGCTCACAATCGGATCCAAAGCGCAAAAACCGAACCAGGCTGCTTAACCCATAGCGCTATTTATTGTACAAGCGGATACCCATCATAGGTAGTTAACGGATCACGATTAGGGTCTTTTGACGTAAAGCTACTCAAGCAACATACCTCATATAATCGGGTCCAAGCATACAAGAAAACTACATGTGTTCATTTTAGAAGACTAGCATGTATCTTCCTCGCGGGGTTTAAGAAAAATATTTAAAATGCGAGGCTATGAACTCACCGTAAGTCGAATAAGCGATGAGGATCGAGAAGCTAAATATATGTATCGAGAGAGGCCACTAACAATCAACGACAACCTATAGGATGTGACGCGACTTAGTATGGTATATAAGTAAAACAATATGTACGAATAGTTTGACGAGTATATGATATGTTTCTAAGATATGCACAAAATTGCACCTAGACTTAACTAAGGTATTTTTACTCTTAAATTGGTGTGTGACCTGATCTTATATGTAATTAAACATCTACCAAGTTTCGCCATTTAATTCCAATTTTTGATATGATTATCTATACATTTATAATTTTTAGCCAAGACGTAATAATTGAAATTCTGGAATTGACTCATGTTCATGGACTTGTATCTCCTAATCTACAAATGGTACAAATACATGTATTTCACTCATGGAAAGCACTTGAAGTCTAGTTTTCAAAAAATCAACCCATTTACCAATCTACGGGAAATGGATTTTTACTAACTGTAAGTGAAAACAGAAAGTTGACTCAATTTTTACTCTTTACGGAAAAGACCATAAATCCTAATCTATAATAGCAATAGATGTGAGGCTAATTGATGGAGCTTCCCTAAGAGGTCTAGTACTGACCCATGCTTTAAAACCCAAACTTTTAGTTCAAAAACCTAGAGATTAACATGTTTTCTAATCAAAGGTCCAGACTTGACCCATTTTTGTATTTTGACCATAAGTTCCTCATTCGAAGGAATTGGTTGAGCATCCAACTATCACATGATTCTAAGACCTATATCTATCCAACCATATAATTTAATCATAGGCCCCAGGCCAAAAATATTTGAGAAAACATACGTTTTTGCTACTGATTTAAAACAGTCTCTATAAAATCCATCCAAACCTATTCTAAACTCATCCAAAACACAATCAACCCACATGCAATGCTACTATACATCTCCTAAACATATCCCAATCACTCAAACACAACTTTTGGAGATCAATACAAAATCAAACAAATCCATGTCATGCATGTTCATAAAGATTGAAATCAAGCACATGCATGAATATAATCAAACCAATGCAAAATTACAAAGAATACTTTTAAATAAGAACAAGAAATTAAGTAGATGATCAAAACCACAAACCTTTGTGGTTTTTGTCTCTTGGCCGAAATCAATGAGGAGAAAAAAAAGACCCAAAAGTTTGATTTGATTAACCCAACCTTGTTTAAAACACTTCTAATCAAACCCTTAACAATTTCATTGCATCAATTTAACATAAACCCTAAAATCAAGAATCTTAAAATTTTAAAATCTTCAATGGAACTCTTGCATGTTGGTTTTTAAAGATGGGTTAGTGTTTAGAGACATTGGATTATAGGTTTTAGGTAGGATGGAATAATTTTTGATTGGATTTTGAGAATGGAGTGAAGTGTGTTTTCTGTGTTGTGTCAAACAGAGAAAAAGGAGAAAAGGAAATTAGAGTTTGAGTGTGTGTGTGAGTTTATGATCGATATAAGTGAGGTGAATATTTAAATAAGGATGTATTGGTTTAATTTAGGAAGTAAAGATTTATATAAAAAAATAGATATAATAAAGGGGTGTGTGTTTAATCAGCTGAAATAAGAGGGAGGGGGAGAGAGTGGGCTTTGTTCCATTTTTGCTTGGTAAGCTTTGATATTACTTTGTTTCCGGGCCGAAAACCTAATTAAACCCGCTATTTGATTAAAAATCATGGTTTTTTCAACACGATTTTGGCTAAACACAAATAAAAGATGGAAATAATAAGAATAAAATAAATTAAGCTCTCGTGGCTAAATATGGCTTTTATTTTTACCAAATTTTTAATAACTTATAGTATTTTGGCCCGAAGGCTAGTCCGACACTCAAATTTTGCAAAAACGCAAATTTAAACACGTCACACCCGAAATAGGTCGTATATATTATTTCCAACTAAAATACTTCAAATGAAATTTACGGGGCTATAATTAAGCGCACATTAGCTTCTCGATCGATAACAGGTGACTTAAGGTCTGAAACTCGCCAGAATCCAAAAATTTTGATTTCAACCAAAAATTTGAAAATGTAAATTTATAAAATTATTATAGGAGTTAAAATAAGTAGTGACCTTTTATATGGTAGTTTACATCCTCCTATCCTTACGGGAACGACGTCTAGGCGCTCGATTATCGCCATGCCCTCGCTTCTTGCTCGGGAATAGATGCGGATTCTTGCTCATGAAAGTAAATCATGGACCTCTCTGCGAGTTCCAACGAACCTTAACAATAGGGATGCGGCTTTGCTTAATCTGCTTTACTTCGCGATCAATAATTTCCATGGGTTCTTTGATGAAGTGCAATTTATCATCCAATTGAATTTCTTCGAGTGGAATAACCAGGTTCTCATCCGCGAGGCACTTCTTGAGATTAGAAACATGAAACGTATTATGAATGCCACGGATTTTTTCCGGTAGTTCTAATCGATAAGCCACAGGACCAATTCTTTCAATGATCTTGAACGGTCCCACATAATGTGGACTCAACATTCCTCGTTTACCAAAATAAATTACGCCCTTCCAAGGAGGGACCTTGAGCATAACCATATCACCCATATCAAACTCCATCGGCTTTCGCCTCACATCTGCATAACTCTTTTGTTGGCTTCCGGTAGTGAGCAAACGGTTCTTGATTTGAATGATCTTCTCCGTGGTTTCACAAATTAACTCGGGCCCAGTTAGCTGGTGTCACACCCCGCCTAGGCGGAAACACGAGGCATAACATCATGGATATCATCACAACACAATGGTGTCAACAATAGAGAGAACTAAAGGAAAAGGATAATCAAATGGGACACTATGTGTCATGACAATACCCAACACAAGATAAAGGAGTCTTGCATTACGATAGAAAAGTCATACCACGAGGAAACATAATCCAAAAGTCTAAACATCCAATAAACAATCAAATAGAAAACAATGCAAATGCCAAAAAAAACTATAGGAGATAGACTTCGCATGTAATGCCTACGGTCTCACTAGCCACTCCTCCTAACTTCCTTATCCTCAAGAAGATTACCTGAAAATGATGCTTAAAATGTCAACATAATGTTGGTGAGAGTCATAGGTTTAAGATACGAAAATCAAAGTTTATAAACAATTACTGTGATTAATACAAACATGGCAGGACAATTACTGCACTATCATACAAGCTAGCATGCAAATGTAACCAAAACGATAATGGAAACGAATCGTATCCCTCGATCCAAAAAATATCAATAATTGGGTAGGAACGTTACCCTCGATCCATTAAAATCATCACTTCACATGGGTAGGAACTTTACCCCCGATCCTAATATCATAACAAATGGGTTTGAACGTTACCCCCAATCCATTACACATAAGCATTTAGCACGTAACATACAATAGCCAAGTAAAGTCCATACACTTTCAAAATAAAGACACATAATCACAGTAATTAGAACATTTCAAATCCATTTGCATCATTTCCATCCCAATTTAAAAGCAATATAAAAAGAGAGACTATGAAACTCACCTGAGGCTCAAGCAACTTCCAAATATCTTACACAAAGCTACACAATAAAATATACACGTGTTACACGTGACTAAGCCAAATGCTTAAGTCTATGTAACAATCGTATGATGGATTTATAAGGTGTTTAATTAACCCCATGGGTCACCGCGACACCATGCCCAACTTTAACCACTTCATTTACTCATAATTCTAACGATCTATATTTTATCCGAAAACACAAAATTTTAGTGTCACTTTACCAACTTAAAAACCATACTTGATGACCTTAATAAATTATACCAAAAATCACCTAAGTTCATTTGTGAGTTTACTAACTACATTGTGATTCCTAATTACTAATTACTTGAGAAACTATCCCAAATAAAATCCAACTTCAAAACTTTCCTAATTCGGATCTGATTACACACTAAAATGTTTGGCCCTAAATACCATACATAGACAAACATTTAGAAGCTCTCCTTCCCTGGTTTTTTATATACATATGGAACTTAACTACTGTAGAAGGGCTAAGCTTAATTACAATTTTAAGTTAGGGTTTCACCTTCCCAAACATGACCTAAATCTGACCCGTATTTACTGATTTGACAACTTTTAGTGTAACCAACATTTGAATAACTTCTCGACTTTAAAAGCCTTCAAGGCCAGATTTTATGGAAAGTAGACTCTTTTGGATTATTCATAGACTCAAGAAACATATTAATACACGTTTTTAAACATGACCTAAAATTCTGCTCAACCCTAAATCAAGTTTTAATGCAAATCTAACCTAACTAATTGCATTAACATAACCCTAATCAAGCCCTAATCACTCTAGCATCATTAAATATCATTAATATTCTGTATTTTTATATAAACCCTAGATCCATCATAAATTATGTTACATGAATTGAAAGAATACACAAAAAAGGAGAACATACCTAACGATCTTACATGAATTAACACGATTTAACACATAGATTTCTTGATCAAAATTTTTGACTTTTTTACTTTGATTGCTAGAACCTACACAATGATGCTAAGGTTTTCCATGGATCAACAATGGAGGTCGATATTTCTTTGGCTATGGGGGCTGTGATTTCGACCAAGATGGAGAGGGAAGGAGTTATTTGTGAACTAGGTTTCTTCTAATATATCTAATGTATTCCTAATACCCTATATTCCACTTTATATATTTTAGCACTCCTAAATCCTTTTAAACTCTATATGCCGATCGTCCCCCCTATTCATTATTTTATATTTTTTTCCATTTATTTATTAATTACCCTATTACTTACATTACCTTAAGTTTTTATAAAAACCTAAGCTAATTTGAGTAAACCTTTTTACATAAACGCCACCTACTAGACTTTCTAAAAATAACTTTTCATTTCACATTTCACTTTCTATTTATGGAAAGTTATACTGCAAACTTCCATATTTCACTCATATGCTTCCTTTCCAATAACTTACACTTCTTATAAATGGTTAACTCTTAAAAACCAAGAATTGACGTAGCAATGCATGCAACACGTCTTTCATTTCCATTATCACCACACGTGAACAAATGGAATTCTTAACACCAAACTCATATGCACACAAAATAAGATAATCATTTACCTTTAAAATGACATCATGCACATATGTAAACCACTTCAACATACATATAGAACACATAGCACGCAAGAAACATACAAAATGGACACTTACCTATTTCTAAAGGTATAAACTAACCTGCTCAAATCACGGTTGTCACAGTATCTCCTCTTTATGGAAATCTCGTCCTGAGATTTAACTAGTTGGTTCAACAGCACGATCAACAAATAACTGAGGACACTTATACTTCATATAGTCTTCGCGTTCCCAAGTAAACTCAGGACCACGCTTTGAATTCCAACGAGCTTTCACAATTGGTATTCTACTACGTTTCAAACTCTTAACCTCACGATCTATAATTTCTATAGGTTCCTCAATAAAACGTAAAGTCTTGTCAATTTTGATTTCATTCAACGGCACATGCAAATTAGCATTCGCCAGACACTTCTTCAGATTTGATACATAAAAGGTGTCATGCACGCTATTCAACTCCTCAGGTAACCTTAACCTATAAGCTATAAGGCCAATCCTTTCAAGGATCTCAAACGGTCCTACATATCTCGATGCTAACTTACCTTTTTTTTCAATCGAACTACGCCCTTCTAAGGCGTCACCTTTAACATTACACGATATCCCACCTCAAACTCTAATGGCTTACTCCTAAAATCAACATAGCTCTTTTGATGATCTCTCACCGCTTTGAGCTTTTCTTTTACCAACACTACCTTATTAGTTGTTTCTTGCACTAACTCGAGTCCAATCAAACTACTCTCTCCAATCTCTGCCCATAGAATAGGCGACCTGCATTTCCTTCCATACAAAACTTCAAACGGAGCACATCGAAGGCTTAAATGATAACTGCCACCAAAATTAATAACATATGCCCTCATTATATCTTCCAAAGTCTAAATCATACGTTCACTTTGTCCATCCGCTTGAGGATGCTAAGCAGTACTCAAATCTAATCGTGTCTCTAACGCTTTCTGCAACGTCTTCCAAAACCACTAGGTAAATCATCCATCTTAATCTGAGTTGATCGTCACTAGAATTCCATTCCTTGTTATTATGTCATCAATATAAATCCTTGCCAACTTCACATCTTGAAATCTTCTTGTATAGCTAGAAAATGAGCTAACTTGGTCTGTCTATCAACCATCACCCAAATGACATCATACTCACTACTTTGACCTTGGAAATTTAGTGATAAAATCCATGGCGATTCTATCTCATTTTCACTCAAGTATCTCAGACTGTTGGAGCAAGCTAAAAGTCTTTGACATTGCAGTCTTCACCTCTTAAATAAATCCGACAATTGCTAACATAGGTAGCTATATCCTTTCCTACACGTAGCTACCAATATATGTCTCCAAGGTTATAGTACGTCTTATCCGCTCCTGGATGTACCAAGTACCTTGATGCATGGGCCTCATCCATTACACTTCCTACCCATAGAACCTAAATTCGATCCATAAGGTACAAACTCTTGTCTCTTTTTCTTTCCATCTGTTGATCTAAACCATTGTTAGGAATAAATCTTCACAAGACTTAATACTGCCAACAGTACTAATGGAGTTTGTACTGCCAGTACAAAGCCATTGTCACATCTAATTACTTTCACCTTAAGGTCTATTAGATTTTCTATGTCTGTTATGAATGTTTTAAGGATTTCACTAGTTTTATCCTTAGTGGCTAAAAAGAAAACCTAACTAAACCTACTATAGTCATTTGTGATAACCAGGCAATACATCTTTTTCATTAGACTCTTTACAAATGTTGGACCAAACAAATCCATGTGCAACATTTGTAATGGTTGGCTGATTGAACTAGCTATTTTGGTCTTACAAGAAGCTCTATGTTGCTTTCCCTTCTAACAAGCAACATAAGTTTGATTTATTTCAAAAAAAATTGAAGGTAAACCTCTTACAAGGTTTCCCTTAACCAGTTTATTTATAGTTTTGAATATCAAACCCTACACTAGTCTTGAACTTATCACTTACTTGAATCTCTAACAGTTTGCTTAGATTCTTAGATGAATTTTCAAACTTTTCTAAGGTAAGTTTTAAATCATCTCTTTCTTTTTTAGCTTTTTCAAATTTCTTTCTAAGCTCTGTTAGTGCATTATCTCTCAAAATAACATCAAGTTTTAAAATCTTTATGTCCTCTTCAAACACAGCCTCATTCTTTTTATACACTTCTAGGCTAGCCTCTACAGATTCTAGACCTGCTTTATAAGCTCCTACATTTAATTGAGACTTATTAAAATCTTTTGTCAGATTATCATAATGTTCTTTGAGAGTTTCATAAGATTTTAAACATGCTTTAGAACAAGTTGATACCTCAGTGTCTGAGCTTGAAGAACTTGAAGAACCTGAAGAAGTATAGGTCATAAGTGCAAAGTTTGTACATCCTTCATTAGCCTGGTCACTCCAATCATAGCCAAGGCCATCACACTGAGATACTAAAGCATTTAAAGTAGTTTCTCAACTGGCACAGTCCTTCTTGTTGTCTCCCTGTTTCTGTTGTCTTGATACTTAGGATCCCTGCACTCCCTAGCAAAATGACCTCTTCTGTGACAATTATAGCATTCCACCTTAGTCTTGTCAAAGCTAATGGTATCAGTCCCATTAACACCTAGATTCCTTCTAGTATTCTTGAGAAATCTCCTTGCTCTCATTGTTAACATTGCCATTTGTCACTTCAAGTCTATCTCCTCTAAATCATCAGGATCAATTTGCTTTAGGTCTTCATTACCTAATTGTGAACTATTAGACTGACTAGCAAAGAAGGAGTAGATCACAGCATCACTTAGACTAACAACATTTGGTAAAGTAGAAGCATTAGGCTTGGAGTTAACAGTAGAAACACCATGAGCAGTCTTAACTGCTTAATTGGTGCTGCCAGTGATATTGGAAGACGCAAAAGCTACGTTTTGTGTGCTTTGTCTTGTGCTAGATGACCCTTTAACTTTGTTGATAAAATATAATGCCTAAAAACATTAATAATATTTTTTCACATCTTTACGTTTTGATAATCACAAAATATAAAAACGTTCAACGTAAAATTAAACGTAAACAAGTAATTAGTAGTAAATCTTCATTTCGACACATTAATCACTTAAAGGTATGAATAAACAATTGCTTAATGCATTTTATGATCAAAGAAAATTTTTATTCAACCTCAAACTTTTATAAAATGTTGTAAACATTTTTATAAACATCACAAAACATTTTCTACATTTAAAAGAAATGTTTTATTCAAAATAAACATTTTGAATTTCAAATTTTCAAACCTAAAACGGCTAGAAAAAGTCCAGTAAACACCTCCCCTGAAAAGGACAAAAAGAGGAGCGTCTGAAAATGGGCGGCCCCCTTAATTATAAGGGGGCCGGCACCCTATTTAAGGGGACCGGCCATAGACTCCGCTCCTTCAGTTTTCCCTATAAATACTAGACTATTCCCCAACATTTTTCTCACCTTTTGCACTCATTCTTTCTGTTCTAAAACAGCCCATACATCTCTCTAAATCCTTTGATCATTTAATCATAAAGCTTTGTTTCCAAGTGATTCAAGCTTAATCCCTCAAGTGCAAGAGAAGAATACTTCCATCATCAAGTGAAGAAGTATTACACCTTAGTGTGCATAGCAATCTTGTTGCATCCATATCACATATTTGTAAATCAATTGTATATCTTGTAAGTTGTGTGTAGTAGCTAGATCTTTACGATCTTTGTAAGTATAGTTAGATCGTGGTGATCTTAACAAGTAGTGTTAGATAGTTGTAATATAAGTAGTGTGGTGAAGTGAAGTTTTGAAGTTGTGAAGTTATAAAGTTGTAAAGAAGTTGTAAAGTTGTGAAGAAGGTGTGAAGTTGTGAAGAATTTTGTTAAATTTTGTTTGTGAAGAAGTTGTGAAGAAGTTGTGAAGTCGTGAACAAGTCGTGAAGTTGTGTTATGGTTAGAATTGGTGTTCTAGCTTAAGATTAGAACTCGACATTTAGCTTTGGTGACGTAAAATTCGTGTAAGCAACATTGTGTACGGTTTTCTCTGCCATAAAAGGAGTTTGTTGACATAGTGAAGAAAACTCTCGAGTTTGGTGGATCGGGGATGAGTAGGGCGAGAGTGCTTCGTTACTCGAACCACTAGTAAATCTCTTGTTTGTGGTTTTATTGTTTCTTACTCTTATCTCTGTTTTACTTTATCATTTCATATACTTATATTGTTCATATTGTGCAAGCATTGAATTCACAAAAAGTCGAATCTAAGTTTTACAAACATACATAAACGTTAAATTAAAAAGCGGTAAAACTATTCAACCCCCTCTAGGTTTTCCACAATTGGTATCAGATGCCACGTAAAAACAAGACTTTTACAAATAAATTGTATTTTAACACGTGAAACGATCTATGAATTGGAAAAATATTTAGAAGGGCAATCTATGCAAAGACCACTACTATTTGAATGTGATGGATTTATTTATTGAAAAAATAGATTCGAAACTTATGTTGAAGTCAAAAAGATCTAAATCTTTGGCAGTTATTACTGATATGTGATTTTCCTCCCTATCAATTTAATCCTGAAACTAAAAATGATGAAATGTATCTTTTCATTAAACAAAATGAGATCTTTAAAAGAAACTTCTAAAAATAATGAAGCCAAAAATGGTAATAAATAAAGCTTTACCACGTAAAGACTATAAAGAATTTTTATTTGTCAATCCGCAAAGAAACTTTGGGAATACTTTGTTAATCATTCATCCAAGGTAATAATCAAGTCAAAGCAAAATAAATAGATCTTTGGTATAACATAAGAACAATTTTCATGAATCCGGAAAGGAAATCAATAGATAATGCTTTTGCCAAATTTAACCATATTATTACTAGTCTAAAAGCACTTGATGAAGGTTTTTCTAGCAAGAATTGTGTTAGGAAATTTCTTAGGGCATTGCATCCTAAATGGCGCGCAAAAGTCACGGCAATTGAAGAATCAAAGAATCTAACAACTCTTTCACTTGACGAACTTATTAGAAATTTAAAAGTCTATGAAGAAGTAATCAAGAAAGACTCTGAAACCGTCAAAAGCAAAAGAGAACAAAGTAGATCTATTGCCTTAAAAGCTAGAAAGGAATCTAGTGATGAAGATAGTTCAACCTCCGATAGTGGTAACGAAAAATACGCCATGGCCGTAAGAAACTTCAAGAAACTCTTCAAAAGACAAGGACGATTCGTAAGACAACCATATGAAGAAAGAAAATCATCCCAAAGAAATAAAGATGACAAAAATAGGAAAAGCGAAAGAAAATGTTTCAAGTGTGGAGATCCAAATCATCTCATCGGAGAATGTCCGAAACAATTAAAATATCAAAATCAAAAGGCGTTCGTCGGAGGATCTTGGAGTGATAGCGACGATGATGAAGAGGAAAAGACAAATGACGAAAAGTGTCTTATGGTTAAAGCTTCAAATGAGGTACTTTCTGAAACCGAATACTTTAGTGATGACCAATCATTACTAGACGAAAATGACTTAGTTAGTGAATATAGTAAACTATGCAAATTAGGACTAAAAGTCATGGCTAAAAATAAAACTCTAAAACAAGCTAAAATAGATTTGGAAAATGAAGTACTTGAATTAAAAGATAAATTATCTAGGTTAGAAAAAGGTAAGGAAGTAATTGAAGAATGTAAATTATGTCAAGAACTTAAGCTTGAAAATGAGAAGCTTAGAAATGAAATATCTAGGCTAAATCAATTTAATAATAGTAGTCACTCACTTAAGAAAATAATAAGTTCTCAAAAGACTTTCGGAGATAAATCCGGAATAGGTTTTAATTTTACCAAAGGATCACCTAGCGAAACCAAACAAGTAAAGTTTGTAAAAGCTCAAGAAGTCGAGTCGAAAGAAAAATTGATAGAATCAAACCCAAAATTTATACTTATAAATAATACTAAAATTCCTATTGCAAGTAATGATGAGGTAAAACGTTTTTACAAACCCTCCTTAAAACCCGGAGTCGGATTTACTAAACCCACAATGAGGTCTAAAACTCCACCTCCGAGAATGACTAATAATCCTCGTCCTCGGTCTAAAACACCTCAACCTAGGAGAGACCAAGGTAGACAAAACTATCCTAATCACTTAATAAATCATTCACATCCACTTAGTTTCACTCAATGTGGAAGTTGTTCACCATGTATGTGCCAAAACCAAATGCAAAACATATGCGGAAACAATAACTTTGGATACATGAAACGTTAGGGACCAAATGGTTAAGCCATCACAATCATTGAAGTGGTGTGCTCTCTACAAACATTCTTTATCTACGACTTAAAGAAATACATGATAAGGTTCCATGAACTCTATCATTTAAATTGTGAAGACATTAACGAAGTCTATTCGAAAGTCTAAGTACGTCTCACTCCTTCATATTCATAGAATATAATTATAAGTAACTGACTAAGTGTTTACTATGATGATGTAGTATAATTAGTTTTTAAAAATAATAGTGTAGTCTCTAGAAATACCATTTGTTGGTTCTCTAGATTTGAAGAGATTAGTTCACTATGAACTATTCTTTCGTATAGATTATAGTCATTCGTCTACAAAATGGAAATCTTCTATGACCACATAGCAAACTCACGAAGATGAAGAAGAGCAAGCTAGTGGTTAACAATTAACATAGAAGTAGGATTAGTCGCTTGAAGATCATAGACACACTATGGATGAAACAAACTCCCTTCGACTCCAACAATCGTATCGGATCCATGTCAACCATCATCTATGTCTATCGAAATCAACTTGTTGATATTTTTAACTACGTCTTGCTATTTCATTATTTTCACTATCTATTCTCGTCTCAAATCGAATTAATTAATTTTCTTTTCAAAGAAATTAATTAATTTTCTTTTTAAAAGGGTTAATAAAAATTGTCAATATTCATTTTCACAAAAATTGGCCAAAAATCAAAGAAAATTTTTTTTTCTCAGAGGGCGACCCCCTTAAAATTAAGGGGACCGACCGTGTAAATTGGCCGCCCCCTTAATTAATTAAGGGGACTGGCTACTGAAAAAAAAAATTAAACAACCATTTCAGACGAATTTTTTTTCCAAACATCATTTCACTCTTCCCTTTCTTCCTCTGCCCACTGTGAAGAAAACTTAACTCCATTACCATCAAAATCAAAACTTCAAATCATCCAATTAACCAAAATTCGCAAGGGGTAATCACTACAAATCGATTCAAACAACCTATTGTAAGTTTTTCATCATTCTTTTCATTTGATTTCATCTAATTTTGCTATCAATCAAAATTGGGTGTTCTTCGTCATTTTCATACTTTTTATTTTGGTCTAGGATTTCCATAACTATAATGATACCCGTAGTCATAGAAACACTACATTCTTGATAGGATTGAATCAAAACACTAATTGAGTCACAAAATTTTTTTGGTTTGAAATTTTCATAAATATAAATACATATTTATTTATCTTAAAACAAAGTTTATACATTGTTGATTCATGCCAAAAACATGGTAAATCATCATTACTTTGTCCATCAAAACGTATATTCCTAAATGTATACTTTTTGAATCAATAGAAAAATATGTTATAAAAATAAAGGGGTGTTTGGTTAGTTTCTTAGGATCAACTTTTAGAGTCGAAATGACCATCACCATAGTTTTGTTACTTGTATAAACACTTAACTAGCTTGTATAAGTCATCAAGATATATAATTCATATACATGTTGATATATTTTGCGATTAGTATAAAATAAAGGGGCGTTTGGTTCAACTTTTTAAAACACGATTTTTGAATAAAAACAAACACTACTTAACTTTTATTAAGTTAAAAAAAATTAATAAACTTATACTAGTCAACATGATATATACTTGACATATAGTTTTTGACAAGCTTAAACAAATTTCATGTTAATAAGGGAGTGTTTGGTTCATGGTCTTGATGTTGAAATATATAACTAATATATATTTTTTCACATCAAAGATTAAGTCAAAAATAAATTAAGGAACATATGGATTCACTTATTAAGAGTTAATTAGTGTCGAAGTAATCCTTGTCCCACATTTGTCATTTTTCAAAAACTTAATTTCATTTTCTTTATTATAACACCCTGTGTTTTCAAGTCATTGACGACGTCGATAAATGTACTATTTATTTTTAGTGTTGTACGCGTTTGCTTGTAATTTCATGAATTAAGTTTAAATCGCGTAAACTAAAAATTAGCGTTCAATGTAAACGGGTATCAAACAATTAAATGTTTACATCAAGCAAGGGTTATATAATTATTTTGAGAATAATTATTAACTTTGTTCATTTTATTTTTATCGGATACGTTAAGTGTATACGTTTCGCGATAAATTGCGTTTAGGCACTCCCGGAGCCACGAAAACTTTTCTACGCTTCAACAAATACCCACTTTTATACCCAATACATAAAATTTACTCAAATATATCATGTATAACTCATTTATGCCGAAATTCTTGCAAAGGATGCAAAGTTATACAAGTGTTTCATGAAAAACTCTTCCATGTTGGTCAAATGCACCTTACTTCATTAATGCAACACCATCCCTACCATACTTTGACTAATGACCATACCCATGGCCATACCTAAGACCATGAGCCATTCCTATGACCATGCTTGGTCTCTTTGACTAAGATTACATCTTATATACATACAAGTAACAAGTGAAAGACTCATACACACTTTACACTTAGTAAAAATCAAACCAAAACCTCTCTTTGACTCCTTTAGAGCTCACGGCTCAAAGCAAGGTCCCAACCAAACCCATATAATTTTTTCTACAATCCATACACTTCTATACACATCTATTCTAAGGTATACTAAGGCATTTGCAAGCATTGGTTAACCATATTCAAGTGTTAATCAAGAAAAGGAAGCTAGGGTTTTTGTTAAGAAAATAAGGGTTTTCTTAAGTGCAAGCTTGGTTTTTAAGGCTAAACAAGGGTTTAACATTTGCTTCTCATCATCATCATACCTCATAAGGTCTATTTGAACTCTTTATGTTCTTACAACTTTCATTTTTATGCATATGATTATTCTATTTAGCTTAAATCACCATTTAGGATCATTAACATGTAAAGAGAAGTTTTTATTTGTTGTCATCATAATGTACACTTTATTATACCTTATGATGTTGAGGACATCATGTTAAAATGGTTACACAAATGATTTACACTCTTGGTTAACATAAAAATGATTATTGACAAAACTAGTAAATTAAGGTTACATAAATAAAGTTATGGTTTTAAAGTATGTTAATGGATTTGTTAACATGGGAATTGAACACATGATGACTTGGATGACAAGTTACACTAATATATGTATTAATTATAATATATATGATATATGAGATTGTGGGAAAATACAAAAGTGGTAAAGTATAAAGAAAAGGGTAAAAATGGACTTAACAAACTCAATCAATCTTGCTGTCCAAAATTCGAAATTTAACATACCCATTTTATATTTTTATAAGATAATACATTTCACGACGATTCCGAAAAAGTAAGAAACTTGTTAAACGGATTAATAACGAAAAAGTTACGTTAAAAACGAGTTATACGTTAATAAACGAAGTCGTAAGTAAATTTTTATAAAAACATTTTTATAAAAATTATAAACAGCAAGGGTTAATATTTTTAATAAATAATACACATTTTTAGGATTCCAAAATGATAAGAATCGTAATTTTTCAATTAATAACGAACGAGTTATGAATTTCGCGAGTTTACGACAATTATAATACTTTTATAAAACTATTTTTATAAAAGTTACTATTCATGACCAGAAAGTTATTATTTTTGTAAACTCATAAAAATGAGAACTTTCAAATACGAGAACGTCCTCGAAAGAATCGTTAAACGGAGCTATAACGAATAAAATACGACCAGTTTTACGGGTTTTACGACAATTAAATCGATAAAAATATACATAAGGTCTGATGTGAACAGTAATTTTTACTGTTCACCAGTAGGTCCGAAATTCAAAAATGTCAATTTATGATAACTCGTCTTTATACGAAAAGATGCATTAAGAAACCTAGAATCGGTTTAAAAACGCGAAAGTTACGCCAGTTTTGCTAAAACGGTAATTATAAACGTTTTAACTTATTAAACACAATTTTACCAAAACCATTAGTTGGTGATTGAGCTATATAGAATATTATGTGGTTATCAAAGTACTATATTACTAGGGAGTTTCATAATGAGGCCTCTTCGGATGACGTTTCGACGAGTTGTTGGATTTACGATTTAAAGTGTCCTAACTCCTCGAACGTCATGTCATGACCTCTTTAATTATGATAGCCCGAACGATAGTACGATATAATCTATAGGATTACATTCAATGTTATCAATTAAAGTACTCGGTACTTATACGACCTATGATAATTTAGGTTGCATTCGATCTTTTACGTGACGCATTATCTGCGATATTTGGATTATCAGAACTCAAGGTGAGTTCATAGCCCCACGTTTTACATGCTTTTGTTTTACAAAGTTTTTGGGGTGAAAAACATGCAATGTTTTACTACTGGACACAAGTGGTTAAGTTTTATATTATGATTACATGTTGCCTAAGTAGCGATAACCCAATCTGAGCCCATTATCATGAACTGTTAATTACGAGCGCGAATGTTATGAATAGATCTATTGGGTTTTGACAACCCCGTTCGGGTGATTAGCTATCACTAAACAACGAACGTATACCATGTCGAATATAGGATGTTGCGGGTTAGAACATCACCACGGGCAATGGAGGCCATTAATTTGGTACTCACATACGTCAAGCTTCAGTGTCATGAGCTTAGAGCAACGTAATTACATTTATATGATGTCTGCATTTGTTGCATTATCATACACTTGGGAGATCTTGTGGTCCTACAATATATGATTTATCAAACCTATGAATTCACCAACCATGGGGGGGGGGGGGGGGGGGGGGGGGGGGGGGGGGGGGGTTGTTGATGTTTTTAAAGGAATGTTTTTCAGGGATGCAATAACACAGTGCGATGGATACATTGGTGGTTTTGATTTGGATGTCATGCATTAAAGATTTTGTCGCATTTCATTTTATGGGCTGAAAATCTTTGTATTTTGATTAAGTGAACAAGTTAAGCTTCGGGCTTATGTAACAATTACTTTGTTAAATCCAATGTATCGTTTTCAAACGACTTTTTGGTCGTTCTATATATATCTTGTGTTATTGATCTGAGAAGTAACACGCCCCGGACCCATATTCCGTTGCGACCCAATTTGGGGGTGTTACAGATTGGTATCAAGAGCCAAGGTTATAGAGAACCAGGTCAAATGTTTTTGCTGGACTATAACCGTTTTCAAAAGTTGTTTTATAACAAGGGGATTACACGGGACATACATATGTGCATACATTCATGCATACACTACTTGTTGCATTAGTTGGCTGGACTAGATGCATTCATATTTGATATACATGTTATGATTATAAATGTATATTGCTATAAGAGTCTTATATAATATATACTCATATAAGCCATTTCTGCTGGTCACAGTAGTCATGTCAGCTGATTCTGCCGTTACCTATACTTCTGTTCACTCTGAGGCACGATCTTGGAGTATTCCATCTGAGGATCCTTACGAGGAGGCTGCCCGACAGTTGTTGGAGCAGGCACCACATACCCATAGTATGTACCATTATCTATGGAGCTGGAGGAGCATGTACTATTATCCATTCGGACCTGTCATCCTGAGGACTTAGTGCTAGCTGAGGATGAGGCACCTACACCTCTACTACCACCATCCTTTTTATCTCCACGCATTCGACCTCTTAGTCCTAGAGCACTTGAGGTTGAGATGAGAGATGTAGCATCAGCCTACTATCATTCACTACACCCATCAGAGACCCTACCATTGTTACCTATCCCTCTACCTGCACCATCTACTAGCCGCAGAGCTGATATTCCCGAGGCTGACATGCCGCGTCGGAAGAGACTACTACTTGCTACTCCCAGACCTGGGTGTGAGATTGGAGAGAGTTCTGTTGCTGCTGCTACGAGACAGCCAGGACCCACTATAGAGACAAAAAATGACATAAGACATTCACAATTAGTCTCTACTGCTCATCAAGAGATTCACAAAATTGTAAAAGATGAAATTTTACCTATCGTTAACCAAGTTGATGCTAGAGTTCAAAATTTCGAAATACAATTTTTGAAGGAAGCAGCTAAATTTGTTCGAGACTTCAAATCTCTTGCAAAAAAGCTAATGAATCTTGCTAAGCACAAGGCTTTGGAATTTGAAATTGACCGTCTCTTGATGAGCCTAGTTATTTAATAAGGTTTCTAAACAAAAGAACATCACAAAAGGTACAAGTGCGAATACTAAGTTTGTAAATCAATCAACCTCAGGAACAAAACTTTATTTTGTGACTCCTTTTCCAAATTCAAAGGCCATTCCCAAGGTTGTTAAGACGAATGATTTGTCAAAACCTGTCACTTCAAACTCGGTACCTACCACCACAAAATCAAAAGTTGTGACAAATGATAAAGTGATTGCCCTGGAATATTTAGGATTAATTCGTTTAAGACTTATAGGGAAGATAAATTTGTGCCTATCAACAAAGTTAGAGCAAGCGTTAGGATAAATCCGATTACTGTTTCACAACCTCATGTCATCATTAAGAAACATGTCAATTTTAACTTAAATGGTTTGTCTTATATAGGAGTAGACAACACTGCTAAGACCAGAAGGCCACAGGCTGGGAGCAATACAAAGAATGATAGGGTCCTTTCTGCGTCTAAGTGTAGTTGCAGCTAGAATAAGAAGTTAAAGTAGAAAGAAGAACACCATAAAGATATTTATACTTTCGAAGAATAAGAAAAATATGCTCATTCTAAATGTAATAACTTTATAGCTTGCTATTCGAATGATAAAATCTGAAGTGTATATGTGACTTTGTGTACGCAATGTTTTAATTACTTCTATTTCATGATGTTGCGTGTTATTATGGAAGGCATGAATTTCATGTGAATAACCTATACGACAATGTTTCAAAAACTGCAAATCAAAAGAAACAAAAGCCAACGGTCACGAAACCTAAAAAGGTATGGTCCAAAGAAAGACTTACTTTACCTAAGCCTAGGAAACCTAGAACATGCCTTAGGTGGTCACCCTATACTGGAAGAATGTTTGACTTTAAAGAAAAATAATCTTAAATCTAGTGAATCAGGAGTCAGTCTGATGACTTAAACGGATGACTAATGAATGTACTCTAACCCTTAGGAACCTACAAGAAAATGGTTTCTAAATTCTACTTTTTCTTGGGCAAGTCGTCTAAATTTGTTTATGGTGCGTTGACTCGGGATGCTCAAAGCATATGACAGGAAATCTGAAGCTTCTCATAAATTTTGTCTGGAAGTTCTTAGGAACTGTCCGCTTTGGTAATGATCATATTGCTGCCAGATTCTAGGTTACTATGGTGATCTTCAATAGGGAATATATTATTCACCAGGGTTTTATTCGTTGAAGGCTTAGAGCATATCCTGTTCTCAGTGGGCAGTTTTGTGATTCGGATTTAGAGGTCGCTTTCAGAAGGAAACACTGTTTTTGTCAGATAAGCTAGGAAGGAGTACCACTTGTTGAAAGGAAATTGTACAACAAACCTTTACACCATCAATCACCATGAAATGGCCTCTGCTTCCTCAATTTGCCTCATGGCTCATGCTACTTCTACCAAGTCTTGGTTATGGCATCAACTTTATTCCATCTCAACTTTGACACCATAAATTACCTAGCTAACACAACGATCTGGTCAACCGGTTCTTTCTAAAATTCAAATATATAAAGAACATCTTTGTCCCTCATGTGAGCAAGGAAAAAGCAAAATGGCATCTCACCCACCCAAACTAGTTCCAAATTCTAAGCAGATGTCACATCTTCTTCATATGGATTTATGTGGTCCAATGAGATTTGAAAGCATAAATGGGAAGCGGTATGTTCTAGTGATAGTGGATTGATGTGCTGTCGTGTAGGTTCAATTTATTGATTACAAAGTTTTAAATTTATATTTAGCCGAATATACTAAACAATACTTTAATGGGGTAGTGTACCCGATCGGGTGGAGTTTTGTGGTAAGTAGGGATATGTCGGAAACACTAAGTGCTAGGTCGCTTGACTTATATTATTCTCAATATTTTATGTTATCTAAATTAATCTAGTTAATTCTAATTACTTGTTAAACCTATGCTAAACCTATTTTCTAATGATAATGAGGGGTTTTCAGCCTGAGAGACTGGCCACAGGGTTTTATGGTGACAATAATCAAATTCAAAAAACATAAGCATTCTAGAAGATAATCAAAAATAAAAGATCGGTACAATCCAAATGATAGAAAACTGTATTAGCCATATTAAATCCGATTAAATGCTAGTTTGTTTGTTTAGTGCAATAATTACTTATCTCGAAGCGGCATATCATTCTTAAGACTTAGGCGGGACATCATCCTAAGACCTAGACACGTTGAATCCGGTCACAATTAACGTATCCGCATAAATCATCTTTTTAGTTTAATTATAATCTATCTAGGGATTAAAGCAATGGTAATCTTGTTAAATCCTAGCCCATCAGGACTTTACCCATTTACTGTTTAGCGGTATTTTATTTACTGGTAGTTCACTGTTCAAGTCTTTACCAATTAATTAAGAACATACTTGTTGAAACATACGGGTCACCTGCCGGTCCAACTAAGCACATAATTCAAAGGCAAAGATAGAACATTATTTGTGATCCTATTGGTCCAGTAATATAAAATACGATATGGAGAGCTATCCCAACATCTAGATTACTTGTTAGGTATCACTAGACCTAGTTGAATGATAGGTTGCATATTCAAACACGTAGACAAGTATTAGGTGATAAACATAATTAAACAATCAACGATAAATTAAGCAATCGGATTAAAACAAACCAAATATTAAATCTTCATTATGATGGCTAATACCTAAAGGTATTAGCCCATAACCATTGTAATTATACAAGCGTGATCAAATAACCAAGGTAAACTAAACGTTTTACCGAACGATACCAAAAATTAAATGATTACAAGAGTATAGGAATTACACGGTGTCTTCTATGGAATCGTGATCGATGCTTGACCTTTGGTTGCTCTTCTTCTCTTCAGAAAATCGACTTTTATATGTATGGTATAGAGAATATGATTTTGCACACCGAAAACTTGTTTTTGAGTCTTCTATTTATAGTCTCTAAAAATTGATGGATACGCCGTAATGAATTAGGTCAATACGGCGTATAGGGGTAATTTCCTTCGAGTGCGCGCTACGTTCTCAATCAGTCAGTTATATCTTTCCATATTTATATTTATTACAGGATCTCTGAATGTTTATCCATCTAGATACGGCGTATGTAGATAGGCCGGATACACCGTATAGGGAATTGAACAAACGCGTTTTCTTGTGAAGTCCAGGCGCTGATACGCCGTATCTTCTTTGTTGGATACGGCGTATTGAGTCAGAAATAAGCAATCTTCAAATATCATCGTTTAAGCTCCAAAAAGTGCGCCTTTTAGCATGTCTTCACAAAACACTCCTTAATTACTACAATTGACAACTTTAAGCAATTAAGTAACAATTCTTGCAATAATTATATAAAAGTGAGTAATCTATTCGGGATAAATGATGGTATAAGTGTAACGTTATTTGATGTCATCACATGGCTGCAAATATTGCAAATTGAATTGCCAACACACACCTTAATATAGCAACAAAGTTACATATGAAACATGTATCAGAACAGATGGTATGTCACTCATGGAAAACGTGGCTATGCACAAAAAACATAAGTGACATATCAGCTGGCCTAAGGAACGATTCATGAACTTGTTACACTTCAAGCAAACCCCAAATATGAAACATCTATGAGACCAGCTGATGCATCACCAACGGTAAACGTCTGCGTGCACGAAAGACATAAGTGACACACAAGTTGGCCTAAGAGATGGTTCATGAACACGTTATATTGGTTGCAAAACCGGGAAAATCGCCATGGCTGCATTAGTATGATCGCCCGCTAAGATACGGAAATCCGTGCACTTTGTATACCACACATATATTGATACATTTTACTAAAGAGCGGTGTGTCCGTAGAAAACGTGCTAAGAAGTGCGCGACTTTCAATAGTTGGCATTTACTTTTTCTGTCCCTCTTCCACTTCCATCTCATCTTCCTTCAGCCACTGAATGACCATCGAACAAAGAGAGATACGACCCGCCATGGCTGCAACCACTATTTTGTGATGCCCCGCCAAGACACGGGTAGCTTTAACTCTTGATGATTCAATCACTTATTGTATTTTTAAAATGATAAATGCATAATGAATAATCCTGAATAATCAATCCTGCATAAAATACAATACGTGCCTGCAAGTATACGAATAGAGACGGGTCGCTTTAACGACTCCTAAGTTCAAGACTAAACACTCTAGGAAGTTGTTTACGAATAACGAAAACAACGCAATTTCTCAGTTTCAAAAACCTCAAACAACTACATAAAGTATTTGGTGATGAACGTTAGAGCCTGTATACATATATACTTATCCAACTAGTTGTAACATTAACAGTGTAGCAATTACAATAGCAAATAACATAAATTAACATGGCTGCATAAAACCTATTTAAACTAGCAAATATAAACACATGATCAAAAACAGGCTTACCAATGTGATATGATTTTCCATAGAGTTGCTAAACATACAAATCAAACCGAAACTAACACTATATATAATCCAACCGGAAGTGGGGAACGGTTGTTGTTAATACGCGATAAGCAACATGAGATTTTATTTGCTGTAGTATTATGAGGCTCAGATATGCAAGCATACATGAAAAGAAGATACGACTATTATGGCTGCAAACACACCATGGCTACAAACACACCAAGTATGCCTTGCCAAGCTGCACGTAATCGAAACCTTAATTCCACGCGATTACACAAACTAACATTTTATCATCATAGACCTTAAGAGCCATTATTTTGTACAAACGCGACGAAAATACAAGCTCCTTAGACATTTGCATCTTCTCTTTCGGCAATATTTACCATACCACTCCCTACTCCACTTTGGTGCTATAAGAATGAAATAATCAATCAATTCATAATAGAGCATACGACCGTCATAGCTGCAAACTTTAAAAGCCTCCTCTCCAAAATGCGCATCACCTAAATTTTTTCTAACCACGTTTGAACACTCTCAGATCCGGCAATGATAGCTTTTGAAAATTGTTAAGGTGATGACATACAAATAAGCGTTTAGTGCATTCAAACCTCCAATGCCTATTATTCTTGAGCAGCCTATGTGCGCGTATAGCATCAAACCTGATGCGTCGTCGTGATGCTGCGCCGAAAAACAGATCTCTTTCACCCATCAGGGTTAAGCAGCTAATTATAAACGCACGTAACCAACAATATCTTCATCACCTAAAGGCACCACAATCCGTAACCAAATAAGTAAGACACAAATTACAATGCCAACATAACACGAAAGAACAACGACTCGCCATGGCTGCAAACACAAACTCATGATACCATGCCATAATACAAGTCGCTTGTACCCATACAAATATGTCTGCCACAGAGACAAACTAATGAAGCCTGCCTCGCCAAAGAAATAGCGATCCGCCATGTCTGCAAACACGAACTCGTGATACCCTGCCAAAATACGGGTCGCATTTACCCATACCAAATGAAGGATCATTCAGAACAACCACACAATTTCTACATACAAAAAACGAAAAGAAAAATGCTATTATCAAATAATCGTTCCAAAATCCGAACCCCAAACATCCCTAATTTCACAAATCCAAAACCCCAAACATCCCCTTTTTTGCAATTTCAAAAAACCCCAAATTAGAACCAAACCCTATTTCATTTTGAATAACTTCTAAAATCTATATCCCTAATTCTACAAATCCATACCCTAAACATAAACTCTAAACTAATTTTGACATAAACCCTAAACTATTTTTGACATATAGCTTAAATAAAAAAACTAATTGATTACATAACAAAAACAGTAAAATCTTACAAATTATTTCAATAGGTCTCATTCTGAAAACCCCAACTAAACCACCAATCAACAACGACCACTCTTTAGTAAAATATATTCATGCATCATCATCCGCAAAAAAGATGATAACATGCAAACTTATACCAACATAAAAAGCACAAAAAGTGCAGCAGAAAATGGCCTAGCAAATATCGCCAGAAAAGAAGATAAAAATGACACAGAGAGACAACATATAGTAACTATCAACGGAAGTAGGAGAGGGGGAAAAGAAGATAAAAATAAGAGAGAGAGAGAGACAACACATAGTAATTATCGCCGGGAGTGGGAGAGGGACTAAAGAAGTAAATACCGACTATTGAAAGGCGTGCACTTGGCTGCACATTTTCCCAAGAGCAACCGCTCTTTAGTAAAATGTATTATTTTATTGTTTAGTTTTTTTGGATTGTTGTTAATTTTCTTAAACAGTTAATAAGCATATGTTTCATTGAACTTTAGTAAGAGTCAGGATTAAAGAGGGTGGAGATGGTGGTGGAGCAGTTGAGCGGCGGTCGTAGACTCGTGGTGGAGCAGTTAAGCAGTGGTGGTACAGTAGTAGTTTTGGTGGTGGTGACGGACTTGTGAAGTGGTTGACTTGTGAGGTATGTATTTGCGAGGGAGAGAAAAATAAGATAAGGATGAGGGTATATTTGTCATTTAATCCAAACCCAAAAGTCAAAGCTTGTACTTGCAATGAACACGTGTCGATCATCTAACGAGGTAGAGCGGTAAAACAGTAGAGCAGTGAAGCTTGACCAAAATGGAAGAGGGGGTTCAAATTGACCAAGTTTTGAACCATCATGATGTATTTATCCCTTTTTTAGAATTATTTATTTTTTCTTAGACTGAACTACATAAATGGCCCCTTTGGTTTGCTAAGTGTTATGAAAATTTTCGGTTCTAGTCCATTTAGTTTGTAATCAGTTAAATAATGAATCAACTCCGTGCATATTTGACCATGTGATTTCATTGTGTTCTTTTAAAACTGACAGTGACCACTGAGCAAGCAGTCATATATAACGAGCTAGAATATAACCTCGCGCGTTGCGGCGGGGGCTAGCTTGTTGCTGCATTTTATATTTCGACAAAAACAACTGGCTGACATTGTATTGTATATTTCAACAAAAACTAAATAAATGAAAGCATCGAGTGAAACTAAACAATAATGTCTGCTTTGTCAATACCCCCATTCTTGTATTAATGTTGCTAAACAAAAAGCTCGTCCAGTAACTATTGCTTTAAATCTCAAAAAAATATTTGGTTTCTTACTTCTGTATGTACATATACGGACATATTCTTACATACCCGCACTGGACTGATTCCTTTATCCACTCTGGTTTGCTTTGCAAACTTCTGGCAACATGTGCTACAATAGGAAATCGCTACCAATGAACATACTATGATATGCCACTAATACAGTAACTTCACAGACACACCCGGAGGCAAGTTTACCTTGAGCAACAAAGGTCAGATGATCAACGTTTGCAAGGGAACCAACGTGTGCTTGATGCTGATCTTTGCTGACATCTGTTACAAAAAGTCAACATGGGAAGAGTAATAAGCCACATAAGCACGAAGTTGTTAAAGACAATAATTCTAAATCATATGTCATTTCACATTTTGCAAGTATAAACCTTATAAATCAAAATGCATCAGTAGTAGTGCTAAAGTGTATGCATCAGTAGGTCTTTCCAACTTATTCAGGTGACTTTTTAGTTCAAGTAGATAACGCATGATTTCATTGCATTATTGGCCATATAAACCTGATGTAAACAGTGTTTCCAGAACGACGCACTTTTAATTTTCTTATGTGCTTCTACTTAACTCATTATTTATTAGAATATCAGCAGTTTAAAGTATTTGTGTCATTCTTATACTTATCTCCTAATTTTAGAATAAGAAAAGGGATTTGTGTCACAGCTTACCCTCCCTCCCCGCATGACCCCATATATATCCCATTTATATCATTAATAAACTAAACGATACCTTATTTCCGCAACTTCAACATCCCAAAACTTTAACAAATAACTCTTAGCTACACTTTGTTCGGTTTCTACTGATTTTTCCGCTCTCTTCCGTCTAATTATCTTCTGCCTAGACAAAATATAATATATAAGCACGTCTGATAAGAATCTTAGATCTATATAATATAAGAACAAAAAAGTAAAACGGAAAAGCTCGAAATCGCTTACCAATCAACACCAATAGGCTGAAAATTGGTATTGTCTGTGGCCTTCCCGATTGCAATCTGCTGGGCATGCCATTGCTGCAGTATAACATAATAGGTATCATAAGCAATCATCACAATGAATATAAATCATATACAATTGGTCGCACAGGTCAAACCAAAAAAAAAAGAATAGTGAAATCTCAATCTCTATCAACAGGAATTAATGATTACAGTGAATGACTACATTTTACGTTTATGAAGCAGAACAAAAAATGAAAAATGAATTTAACTTAAGATACACGCAACGTTAGAACATCCTATTACCAATAGCCGAAAACGGTGTCACTGACTTGCATATGCATCATTTTCGATCTCAGAAATTGCCAGCACTCATAGTACATTTCAAAAACTCAGAAACTTCAGTACTATATAATAATTACAGCGTGCATTTGTAGCCATCGTAAACCACCCCCGGTGGTCTGATCTCTTTCTCTCCAAGTTTCTCATACCTTGTTTGCACGAAACTAATAAATCAATATTCAAATTAATAAAGCCTACCAGCCTTGTAAATTTAAAACGCAGAGTTGCACCAATATGTACACAGTTGGTCAAAGAAAAAGTGTTTCATTATTCAGTGTTACTGTTTCCTCTTACTCGATCGACCTATTGGTGGTTGCCTAGTATTATCGACTTTCAGTTATCACAGAAAAATGAGACCTATGAAACAGCAGTTGTTAAAAGAAACGATAGAAATGGAAGAGGACGGGGCGAAAACCAATCTACACCAAATTGGAGTCCACGCCGTTCTCTTCGACTTCGCATCTTGCTTTGATATGACGCAGGAGTAACAGCAGACCGAAACGCAAGCGGCTTCAACTTAGTAAACCTTTCGATCCAAACATGAATCTCTGGGGGTATAGCATTATCACCACCACCACCACCTGAAGCTCCAACACCATTCCTGATGTCATTCATTCAAAACGGATCGACTAAAAACGCGAGAACAAATAACTAATTCTAAAAAATGGAGGCTTTAATTAATGTTTTTATAGGTTATGTAACTTTTTACTGTCAATGGTTTGTTTTGATTGCTATGTTTCATCATATTATGGACTATATGTTTATGCATAGTATTTATGAAATAACATTCTCTATCTCAATTTGGACGTTCCATTTATTTGCTAAAATATAAACCGAATCAAACAAACTTATAACTTTGAAACTAAGATTTAAAAAGAAAAATAAAGTAATACAAAATGCATATATGAGCCATACGATGTCGTTGCCGTTCAATTTTGTAATAGTTGCATTTGAGAATATAGTAGTAACCCCGGGATGTCCGAACATTCGGTGATCCAACATCAGTACCTGCAACAAAAGATCTAATCAGGTTTTACTAATACGAATAAGTGACATCCATATATGAAGTCTAGTAAGTTACGTACCTACTTCAATCGTTGCTGCAACAACAGTTTGGTTGGGGAGAGCAAAGGTTCCTTTTTGAGGGTACTCCGGAGAACAGATCCAGTGGAGACGGAGTGGGGCCTGTAGCTCACAGGATTAGAGTACGTGGCTACGAACCACGATGTCGGGGGTTCGAATCCCTCCTAGTGCAAGCATGTGTTAAAGAT
>BQNB010061545.1:22945-36442 GCA_026074375.1 Tanacetum coccineum | reverse complement strand
CGTAACAATGATTAACAAACGGTTATTTTTAATAAAAGAAAATAGAAGTGTAAAATATTTTTGTATTTTTATGGTTTTATTAAAAAAATATTCACAAATGAAAAACGATAACTTCACGAGGAAGGTTCTTCAAAACACTAATCTTCTAACGAAACACGATAATCGTAACACTCTTCCCCGGCAGTGGCGCCAAAAATTTGATCCGTCTTCGAATACGCTATACGTAAATATATAGTATAAGGATAGGTCAATAATAGTATAGTAAGTATTTTCCGTCGGGTTCGAGAAACAAACTTTTAACCAAAGCTGTCTCAAAAACCTCCCGGGTCGTTTTCCCTCGACGAAGCATGAATTGATAATCGGCTAAGCTCGTAATCGCGCGTTTTGAATAGTTTCAAAGATTTAGATTTAATTATCTATTTTTACAAATTAAGTGCAAAAACAAACAAAGATAAGCTAAACACGAAAGAAATTTAAAATCAAACATGAAAACGTTAACGGGATTAAAGAAACGAGCACTAAAACTTAAAATGAGCAAAAATAACCCTACAAGAGCCAAACTAATTTTCCTAAGTTATAACTGGCTAATAAAAAATTTCAGAAAAAGAATTTTAATTTTTTGACTTTTAGATTTTTTATTATGAATTAAAAACACTTTTAATGAAAAACAATTATTAAAAATGCTAAACGAATTTATAAAATTATGGGAAAAATATGAAAAGTCTATTGAACCTATTGGGACTTAAGAAAAATAAGAAAATTGAAAAAGCAATTAAAATAAGCAGTCAAATAAGCTAAAAGGGCTGAAAAGCTAAAACTGTAAAGAAGGGTTAAGTATTAAATTTTGTAAAACATAACCGAAAAAGTCCCCAGGGCAGATGGTGTTAGTGTGTGTGTGTAAGGTTGAGGAGGGTAGAGGTCCAGGGTTCGAGCTTTGCTCACCCTGGATTTCCCCTCTTCCTTTTTTTTTATTTTTGCAAAAACTTTTAAAAACAAAGTTATAAAACAGCTTAAAACTAGCAACTTTTGTGAAAATAACTTCTTTTAAAATCAAAATTAAGCTGGGAAACAGCTTATCAAAATAGACAGATAGCACTTGTTATTTTTGGCTTTTTAAACAAAACCTAAGTAAACAATTAAACTACAAAAAGCTAAAGCTTAAGTAAAATAAGCTAAAACTACCCTTTAACTGACCTAATAAGCTAAAATGAATCAAATTTGAGTTAAAACTAAAAACCATAAGCTGGAAATCCAATAAGCTCTTTGATGAAAAACAAGGTTCAAAACAGACAAACTAACTACTTTAAGCTTATTTTTAAGTGACCAAAAAGAACCTTATGGCAAATTAATTTGAAAAATATTAAAGCTTATACTAGAGACTACTTAAAACAGCTTTTAAAAACTATTTTGAAAATCAAATGATCAAAGAAAAAAACTAACTGAAAAAACTACTTATGTTGTTTAACTCTATTTTTGGTTTTTTGTATAAAAGACAAAGTGCTAACTTAAAGACCTAAAACAGATAAGCTATTAAGCTTTTAACTACAAAATAAGCTCAAACAGAACTAATTTAGCCTATAATCTACTTGTGCTCTAATTTTGAAAACCTAAATCTAACTTATACTAGCTGAAATTTTAGCTTAAAAGCCTATTAAGGCCTTTATTACTTATCTGATGCAATTAACAAACTTATGACCAAAACCACAAAAATTACAAAAGCGGCTAAGGACTTTGTTCCGAAATCTAATTGTAAACTTAAACTAAAGCATATAGAGGCAATGCAACAACTAGAAATCAGAATGAGCTGAAAATACATATGTGAGATAGGACTTAAGGCTTACCCCGGTTTCATAATATTATTCTACTAACTTGTTTAACAAATAATTAAATCTATTACAATGCCTTAAATACCCTCTTTTATAATTTTTAAAAAAAACATTAAAATAAAAAAATAAAAATAAAAAATTAAAAAAAAAAGAAAAACCTTTTTTAAAACATAATAAAAATTGATCCGTATTTAAATCAATTTAGAGGAACAAGAGGATCTTAGCAGTACTAACTCAAGTTAGTACTGCCTTGACCCAAACACCCCTTTAAGTCACTTACACTCATTTTCAGCTTTTAGTTTTAAGATTTAAAGCACAAATATCAACTACCAGATAATTCAGAGCTTAAAACGGTCATAAAGAACAACATCCAATAAGCAAATAAGCAGAAACTGTAAACTACTATCTATGTTAATATTTTTTGTATTTTCACTGTTTTATAAAATAAACTTGCAGATCAAGATCTATACTAATATGTGACAATAGTAAGCATCAAACTACTATAATAAGCAACAATAAGCAAATCTAAACAGGAATAAGCAGATAATAAGCAATTATAAGCTAATTTGCAAAATTAAAGCTACAAAAAGTAAAATGAAAACTTACAGAAGCCTCTGTACAAACAAGGCTTTTAAATGCTCTTATGAGCTAATCAACAAAGCTTCCACACTTATCCAATGGATTATGATTGGTGTGGTCTTGGAAGCCCATCCATTACTGGCTTCCCTTCCATGAAAAGCTTTGGTAATTTTTGGAGTGGATTTAAGTATAAATGAGCTCAGTTAAGCTTTAAGAGCTTAACTGAGAGTATAACTAGCTTATGAGTAAATTAAAGAGCTTAAGAGAGTATAGCAGAGCTTATTGAACTTTTAGTGACTTAAAAAACATTTAAGAGCTTAATTTGCAAAAACATAAAACTTGAATTAAAGACAGAATTTAAATGAAAACAATAATTGCATTAATAAAAGTGAGATTACATTTGCTAGAAAGAAAATACAGATTAATAAAAAGCTGGAAATAAGCTCCCCTAATCTACTCCTACTCCTAAGCTAGATAACTAGATGATTCTATGAGTGAGTGAAGCCTCTTATTTATAGGCTTGAGAGGAAGGTTCCAGGTCTTTATACGCTCCTTTTAATCTCAACCTTCCATTTCATCTAATCATTGGATCAAGCTTTGTGGCCGTTGGATGAGATGTGAACACACGGATTGCCACAATGGCAATCCAATCATTGGGAGCTCCTGTGCTTTTTTTGCATTGCTTTTAGTGCAAAATTCCCATCTAAGTGTGTTTCTTTGGATACCACGTGTCATTCCCTTTTGTAAGCTTGACCAATCAAAGCCAAGGAGTGACGTTTAAGCTTGCTGAGTTGGCACTTGGTACTTAGCATCTTCGTTGCCACGCCAATCAAGTGTCTCGAAGGGTTAATTACATTTTAATTAGGTTAAAATGAGAAGGGTGAAATGGGGAAGACAGTGAACAGTAAAACTGTATTTCTCGCCTCCTAATTTTATACGTTTGTTGGTTTGACTGAGCTAAATGGGGCGCTGACTTGGGCTCGGTTAATATTAAAGGAAATGGGCTGGGTTATTTGTTTTTGGGCTTGTTAAAGGTAAGGGTAAAGGGTTAATATTAGGCACTTAACGAAGTTTGTCCCTAGTGTTTTATAAAAACTAACGGGTCTTTTTGTTTTGGTTACTAGGGATTATAGTGAAAATAGTTTAACATTAAGGGCTCATTTGGTATTTTAAAGGTTTTTGTCCTCTTGTGGGTTGACCAAGGTTTGACCATTATTTACTTTTTATTGACCATTGTTGATAGAAAACTTCTGGCTCTTGTGCACTCTTTCCGTTCCCGTGTCTATTTGTTGTCCGGTTTTGGCTTTTTTCTTGTGATATTTGCAATATCTGTACCTACACATTCACAAAAGACAAAATACACATATACAAGTATTTTTATGCACATTTTCATCTTTTTAGGGTTTGTTTTGATATAAAATGGATATGTGATTTCTCACATATCAATAATCATAATATGAATGATCAAATAATATTTATCACACCCTCAAACGGGGCCTGGACGGAATACGTGTCCGATGGCGTGACATCATGGATATGAATGGCACAAAGATACAAGAACGGCCCTAAGTGGTTCGTTTTAAAATAAGCATTGTTGCATTGTATAACAAAATAAGTCATATACATACTTAGATGATTTTATAGGGTTCAAATGCGGAGGAGGGAAACGTAAATAAATTTGAAAATTTGTCAATGATTGTTTAAACAAATAGAATTATGTTCCTTGAAAACCGGGCCTAATTGCAAGGATACACTATATAGCAATCAAACACATCCACAACTAAGCACTTGAGAAAAACATGCTTAAAAACGTCAACATAAAGTTGGTGAGTTCATAGGTTTAAGTAAAATATTTACGAGGACTAAAAGGATTTAGTAATTTCTGTTTCATTCCCAGTATCATGAAAGGTATTTGGTAACTGATATCGTTCAATAAAAGTAGTGTGAATCTCAACGTTTTCGAGTGTATGTGACTATTGTAACACATACTATATCATACAAAAATGTTTACGATATTACCCTAAGCTCATGACACCGAAGCCTTAACAAGTTGTGTAAATCCTAGTCTTTTAGATTCGTCTCAAATCGATGTTTTTCCAAAACACCCAAGTACTACCTCAAATGAAATACACCCACTGGCCAATGTATTCATCCAGAATTTCGGGTGAGGGTGTCAACCCCAATATATCTATTCACAGCATTCGTGCTTATACGAAGTAATTAGCGGTTCATGATAGTGTGTACTACATGGCAATAGGGGAACTTAGGTAATACGTAAATGTTTGAAGAACTTGTATCCATAGTAAAAGCAACCAACGTATTCGTAAAAACTTTAACGTACTTTTTTCATAAGTAATACAAGTGTGAAATCATTCATGTAAACGAGTTTGTAAACGAGCATATAACGAGTTGAAATCCATAATGTAAATGAGTTTGTAAACGAGCATGTTTCTCACCCTAAAAGTTATAAAGTATATGTAAAACAATTAAAATCGTTATGAGAAGTAGGGCTATTAAACTAACTTTAGCAAATTTTTTTTTTTCTGTGAGTGATGGAATAATCAACGAGAGGTATGGCGAAATCGAACGACTCTAACCGCGACCTAATTAAAGGGACGCGCTTTAGGAACGAGAAACAAATAACGAAACGTCGTACAAGACGCTTATAAAAGGAATAGACATCCATATGTGTTTGTGCTTTAGTTTATATGATTCTCAAAAGGTAGCCGAGGACTTGAAAGTCCTACATATGTCGACCGATGGGATGAATCCGGTTGACGCGGCTATCAACAACGCCCAAAAAGCACGAATCCAAGATTTATATGCGCCAAATAACTAGTTTACTTTATGTATTTTTATGTTTACGTTTTTTTTCGAACTATGTTTTTTATTTTTATGTAATGTCTTTTTTAATTTTGATGAAATTTATTTAAGTTTAATTCTATATTTCTTATTTTATATAAATGAAAAAAAAATCTCCCACGACACCATATTTTGTGGTGCCAACAAGGGAGCCACACAAATGTAGTACCATAGCAAATCTGGTGTCATAGCACTTTTGCTAACATGGTAGCACTTTTTGGTTTATGACTTCGCGGGTCTCTCCTAGTGGTTCGGGTCCCGAGGCCTGCTCGTTTGGATGGATTAACTCGGGGGTCGGATTTCAAGTGTGGTGTCGTTCTAAAAAAAGCCATGAACCGACTGTACCCAGTGTTGATAGTGTTGATTAAATTATCCCAAGAAACATATAATCATAATATGAATGATCAAATAATATTTATCACATCCCTAAACGGGGCCTGGACGGAATACGTGTCCGATGGCGTGACGTCATGGATATGCATGGCACAAAGTACAAAGAACGACCACTAAGGGGTACGTTTTAAAAATAAACATTGTTGCATTGATAACATAAATTAAGTCGTTACAATACTTATATGATTTAAAAGGGTCAAATGCGGAAGCATAAATAAAATTTGAAATTTGTCAACGATGTTTAAACAATAGATAAAGATCCTTGAAAATTGGGCCATGCAAGGAGACACCATATAGCAATCAAACACATCCACAGCTAAGCACCTGAGAAAAACATGCTTACAAACGTCAACATAAAGTTGGTGAGTTCATAGGTTTAAGTAAAATATTTACGAGGACTAAAAGGATTTAGTAATTTCTGTTTCATTCCCAATATCATGAAAGGTATTTGGTAACTGATATCGTTCAATAAAAGTAGTATGAATCTCAACGTTTCCGAGTGTGTGTGACTATTGTAACACATACTATATCACACAAAAATGTTTACGATATTACCCTAAGCTCATGTCACCGAAGCCTTAACAAGTTGTGTAAATCCTAGTCTTTTAGATTCGTCTCAAATCGATGTTTTTCCAAAACACCCAAGTACTACCTCAAATGAAATGCACCCACTGGCCAATGTACTCATCCAAAATTTTGGGTGGGGGTGTCAACCCTAATAGATCTGTTCACAGCATTCGTGCTTACATAAAGTAATTAACGGTTCATGATAGTGTGTACTACATGGCAATAGGGGAACTTAGCTAATACATAAATGTTTGAAGAACTTGTATCTATAGTAAAAGCAACCAACGTATTTGTAAAAACTTTAACGTACTTTTATTCATAAGTAATACGAGTGTGAAATCATTCATGTAAACGAGTTTGTAAACGAGCATATAACGAGTTGAAATCCATAATGTAAATGAGTTTGTAAACGAGCATGTTTCTCACCCCAAAAGTTATAAAGTATATGTAAAACAATTAAAAACGTGGGGCTATAAACTCACCTTTAGCAAATCAGTGAGTGATGGAATAATCAACGAGAGGTATGGCGAAATCAAACGACTCTAACCGCGACCTAATTAAAGGGACGCGCTTTAGGAACGAGAAATAAATAACGAAACATCGTACAAGACGCTTATAAAAGGAATAGACATCCATATGTGTTTGTGCTTTAGTTTATTTAGTAAAAACGTGTCATTTCGGAAGTATATGGTTTATAGTTGCGTTAAGTTATGTTTTACGAAAACTTTCCATATTCGGAAAATTACTATTTTTAGAAAGTTTCTAGTTTAGGAAAGTTCTAAGTTTCAGGACGTTAATATCGTCCCCAAATATCCGATGATTCCATTTACCCTAGACATACTAGTTACACCTAAAACATCTACCTTTTACGTCTATCCCGCATATATACGCTAACTTACTATTTTTAATAACGTTCGGCGATTCCGACTTATCGTCTCTAGGCAACCTCTAATCCTTCGCAATAATATTCAAACGCTACGTTATTATTTCGAAAGTTTTCGGAACCTAAACGGACCCAACCCGCTTGAAAAGCGTTTTTAAATATAAAATTATATGTCCGAAAATAACTTGACGAAAACTAATGTTTAACTCACTCAAAAAGCATTTTTAGAACGACTTTCTAGTATTTAGAAGGGAAACGTCATTTTAGGCCATGTTTGTGTTTTACACTTTGGCCGAAACGGGCTCGAAAGGGGTCAAAATGGTAATTTTCGTTTCTGGTTTGATCGTATTAAAATCGTTTTGTCGAAAAATGTTTCAAGTTTCATTTGAGCGTAACTCGGTCGTTTTAAGTTTGATTTTAGTGTTAGATATATGAAAAACTATCTATACGAAACAAGCTATCCGAAATCTACCTTCTCGGCTAATGAAAACATTTTTAAGTTGCCTAAAACCTAAAAACTAAATTTGGACAGCAACATGTTTTGTCAAAAATAATCCCAAAATCCACCAAATCTCCACAATAGTGCCTAATCTAATCCTAATCTCCGTTCACAACTAATCCAACAAAAAATCCCTACTTATTTCTAACATAATCCCATCCTTATCATCATATCAACACACTAATCAACTCATCTTTTCCTTAATCAAAATTTATTATAAAAGAAGGCATAAAATTTCATTATTTCATATGTCATCTTGTTTCTTTTTGAAAAGTTAACACAAACACAATAGGATTTAAACCAAGAGCATAAGAAAATAAAGAAATCAAAAGGAGGTTCAAGAAAGAGCTTACAAACGATAAAGAAATAAGATTGAACACTAGATCTATAACATACATCAAGATCTTGCAAAACCCTCCAAAATTTATTTGAAACCCTAACTTATGATCTTGAATTAAACCATTGAAATTGATGAACCAATACTTGGAAACACCTTAGAAACCTTTAAATATGAATCTATGGTACTTGGATCTTGAAGAAAATCAAAAAAATGGAAACCCCAATTGGTGGTGTTGTTGTCGTGGCTAGGAGGAGAGGGGAGGAGAGACTTTGTGTGTTTTTTTGTAGCTTGAAGATAGGAGTAACCCTAAATTATGAAAGAAGATGTATTTATAGGCTAAGGTCTAGGGTTTATGGTGAGTTAGTTGACTAGTCAAGTGAGTAGTTTGGTTTGGCTAGACACAAAGAAAAGGAGAAAGAGAAGAGAGTTTTTATTGTGTGTTTTTATAGAGAAGGAAAAATGAGAGTGAATGAATGAGAAGGGCATATATAGGATGGATCAAACATGGAGCCAAAGGGTGTTTGTGTGGAGCCAAAGGGAAGGGGAGGGGGGACCAATTTGATCTTGGCTTTTTTTGTACGAAGAATATCTAGATATTTAAGTGTATGCAAAAGTGAAAAGATTCCATTTGAATTAATTTAGAGTGTGTATGTGTGTGTTTCATGTAATTGACATAGGAGGGGGGAGGTTAAACAAATTTATTGATGTTAAAACACGGAACAGATGATAATTAGGGTTTACATGCAAGGGTGACGGCTTTTCGGGTCTCCGTTTGACCTAAAATGCGAAAAACGCAAAATGTACGCGAAAAAACGTAGAAATCAAAAACAAAAGTGTACGTGACCTGCGTAACACTTTAAAATGATAAAATAATGCATATCATACGTAGACTAATCCAAGTCCGAAGTCAAAACGCATCCGGTGATGTTTTTCAATTTTACGCGGGATAACTTCCCGGTTTTAAGTCAAATTCAAACGTAATGTATAAAAGTCAAAATAATGAACAGAAACATTAAAATAATGACCTAAAATTTATGTGGTGTGACATCCTTTCCCCGTTAAATGAGCTTCATCCCGAAGCTCAAGTTGTGGCATTTGACGATGGTGCAAAATTAGCAATTAGATGCGAATATTTCTTCTGAAATCGATCTTCATGTTCCCAAGTAAGTTCGGCACCTCTTCTTGAATTCCATCGTACCTTGACGTAATTAATGCGGCTTTGTTTCAAACGCATGACCTCACGATCTATAATTTCAACAGGTTCTTCAACGAAATTAAGCTTGTCATCGATTTGGATTTCATCTAACGGAATACCAAGTGTTTCGTCAGGCAAACACTTCTTCAGGTTCGAGACGTGAAAAGTACTATAGACTCGGCTTAGTTGATCTGGGAGTTCGAGTCGATAGGCAACAGTTCCAACTTTGGCAATGATCTTGAAAGGTTCAATATGACGTGGGTTCAGCTTTCCCCGTTTGTCGAAACGTATCCTCACATCTGCGTAACTATGTCGGTGATTACGAGCAGCTTGTATTTTGTTGCATATCCGAATGATCTTCTTAGTCGTTTCAAGGTTAAGTGTCGGGGCTAGTGACTCGACCACCCCAACCTTGGTCCAACAGACGGGTGATTGACACTCTTGGTCGTAGTGTGTCTCAAACGGTGCAGCCTTGTTGCCGGTGTGGTAACTATTGTTGCAAGAAATCCTACTGATGTGGATTAGTATTCCAATTGCTTCTGTGGTCGAGTTCATGGTGTATCCTTCATAGTCGGTATAGTCTTCTCACTCTCGTGGTCAATAAACACTATGCACCTTAAACTGCATAGGTGGTCTCCAATACTTTAGCGTAGGTTATGTGTCAAAACGTGTTCGAGGAGTTCAACAAACTAATCAAATAGGATAGCAAAGGAATACTTAGAATGAAATAATAAATGTGAACGAAGGAATCAAAGAAGAATTACAAATCTCCAAAAGGAGTAGTTGTCAATGTAAAAAGGTTATGTCGAGTATAACGATTTATTATTAGGGTACAATGATGTATAAGCAAAGAATGCTAGAATGAGAGATGAAATATATTTATGAAGAAGAAGCAATGATCAATGATCAATGAAAACGAAAGGGTTACCGAACCAAATTTCATGAAAAGGAGAATCTAAATCAACGTGAACAAAATTTTGCAAGGATAAAAATGACAACAATCACATTTATAAGCTTTATAAATGATTTTAAGTAGCAAAAATAACAAAACAATAGATCATAAAATATCAAGAATATCCGTACAAATGTGGTAACAATCAAAGGAAATAAACATAAAGGATTATTCAATCATCAAATGAATGTAGAGACTCATTTGTTCTAATAGATCACGAATGAGAAGACTATAGAGATCCATCTATACGATTGATCGATGCAAACGAGAGACCAGATACGAATAGTTGGAAGAGACATATATCAAAGAAACAATATATCAAGGATGCTAAACGAGCTAAGCGAATTAATTGTACAAACAATTAATTATTAAGGAGAATTAATACCAAACGGCTAAAACGAGTACACATTAAGAAAGTGGTATTTCAAGGATGTTAAAATGGGACATGTGAAATTAATTATACAAACAATGAATTATTAGAGGAAGTGGAAATATTTGTACTATGAAGCGAACATACATCAAGAGTTTTCAAATAAACGTTTTAAATAAAATAGTCATCACTAGCTATGATGGCCAAGATTTTCTCTTCGGAGTGGGGGCTGGTGGTTGAGTCGTACCTAATGACGTTCTAGTCGGAAAGCGTGACCTTCATTAGCATGGTCTGTCTCAAGTGTCTTTATGCGTGATTCGTTCTCAGCATCTCGGATCTTGTTCCGCTCTTGTCGAAAGAGCATATCAACAATACGTTAGGTTATGAGTCATCGATATCTGCCGAACTTAGAAGTTGTCTTCTTGACGATATAATTTTTCAAAATCACAAGAATTAAAGAGAAAGGAATGAGACGTTAATGAGTCATGTTCCAAGACGGTACGTTACGAGATGACAAGTTACTAGTCGCGTTCCAATTAGTCAGCATGTTTCTATACGGTGGGTTACATGACGACGTATGCGTTTCAGAAGTTTAAGGCGAGTGTTCAAACTCGGTGTCGAATAGTAAAATAACATAGGGTCGGCAGACTGTGACGGGTTTCAAAGTTATGCAAAACGGTATTATGTAAACTCATGACAAGTTTTAAAGACCATCGTATTACTCATGATGTTTAGAAATAAACGAGGTCATTGTGTCACTCACAATGTCTTAGGAAAGTTTAGTATTTATATATACAGATTCTATATAAACAGGTGGGGAAAATATACGTAAGGAAAACGTAACCACAGAAAAAAGATAAATGTAAGACAAATGTAAGCTCATAGAAAAGTAGGGCTCAAGGACAAAAATAAATGCAACGCAACATAAACCTAGGGAAAGATAAACGTAGGGCAAAGATAAACCCATAATATAGAAGGCTCAAGGCAAAATGGTACTTGCGTATACGCCATAGAAAAAGCACGTATAAGACACATGTAAATGCATGTAAGGATCACATACTGGTTGTAGACTAGACCTAACATGCTACCTGGTTCTCTATAACCTTGGCTCTGAATACCAATCTATCACACCCACAAATGGGGCCTGGACGGAATACGTGTCCGAGGGCGTGACGTCATGGATATGCATGGCACAAAGTACAAAGAACGACCACTAAGGGGTACGTTTTAAAAATAAACATCATTGCATTGATAACATAAATTAAGTCGTTACAATACTTATATGATTTAAAAGGGTCAAATGCGGAAGCGTAAATAAGATTTGAAATTTGTCAATGATGTTTAAACAATAAATAAAGATCCTTGAAAACCGGGCCATGCAAGGAGACACCATATAGCAATCAAACACATCCACGGCTAAGCACCTGAGAAAAACATGCTTAAAAACGTCAACATAAAGTTGGTGAGTTTATAGGTTTAAGTAAAATATTTACGAGGACTAAAAGGATTTAGTAATTTCTGTTTCATTCCTAGTATCATGAAAGGTATTTGGTAACTGATATCGTTCAATAAAAGTAGTGTGAATCTCAACGTTTCTGAGTGTGTGTGACTATTGTAACGCATACTATATCACACAAAAATGTTTACGATATTTACCCTAAGCTCATGACACCGAAGCCTTAACAAGTTGTGTAAATCCTAGTCTTTTAGATTCGTCTCAAATCGATGTTTTTCCAAAACACCCAAGTACTACCTTAAATGAAATGCACCCACTGGCCAATGTACTCATCCAAAATTTCGGGTGGGGGTATCAACCCTAATAGATCTATTTACAGCATTCGTTCTTACGTGAAGTAATTAACGGTTCATGATAGTATGTACTACACGACAATAGGGGAACTTAGGTAATACATAAATGTTTGAAGAACTTGTATCCATAGTAAAAGCAACCAACGTATTCGTAAAAGCTTTAACGTACTTTTATTCATAAGTAATATGAGTGTGAAATCATTCATGTAAACGAGTTTGTTAATGAGCATATAACGAGTTAAAATCGATAATGTAAATGAGTTTGTAAACGAGCATGTTTCTCACCCCAAAAGTTATAAAGTATATGTAAAACAAGTAAAAACGTAGGGCTATAAACTCACCTTTAGCAAATCAGTGAGTGATGGAATAATCAACGAGAGGTATGGCAAAATCGAACGACTCTAACCGCGACCTAATTAAAGGGATGCGCTTTAGGAACGAGAAATAAATAACGAAACGTCATACAAGACGCTTATAAAAGAAATAGACATCCGTATGTGTTTGTGCTTTAGTTTATTTAGTAAAAACGTGTCATTTTGGAAGTATAGGGTTTATAGTTGCGTTAAGTTATGTTTTACGAAAAGTTTCCATTTTCGGAAAGTACTATTTTTAGAAAGTTTCTATTTTTGGAAAGTTCTAAGTTTCAGGACGTTAATACCATCCCCTAATATCCGATGATTCCATGACATACTAGTGACACCTAAAACATCTACCTTTTACGTCTATCCCACATATATACGCTAACTTACTATTTTTAATAACGTTCGGCGATTCCGACTTATAGTCTCTATGCAACCTCTAATCCTTCGAAACAATATTCAAACGCTACCTTATTATTTCTAAAGTTTTCGGAACCTAAATCAACCCGCTTGAAAAGCGTTTTTATTTATAAAATTATATGTCCGAAAATAACTTGACGAAAACTAAGGTTTAACTCACTCATAAAGCATTTTTAGCACGACTTTCGCAACTTTGAAAGGGAAACGTCATTTTAGGCCATGTGTGTGTTTTACACTTTGGCCAAAACGGGCTCGAAAGGGGTCAAAATGGTCATTTTCGTTTCTGGTCTGATCGTTTTGCCGAAAAATGTTTCAAGTTTCATTTGAGCGTAACTCAGTCGTTTTAAGTCTGATTTTAGTGTTCGAGATATGAAAATTTATCTATTCGAAACAAGCTATCCAAAAACTACCTTCTCGACTAATGAAAACATTCTTAAGTGTCC
>BQNB010061545.1:8612-19878 GCA_026074375.1 Tanacetum coccineum | reverse complement strand
TTTATCTAGGTAAGACGGGTTACAAGATGACGTAGGTGTTTCAACAATATGAGGCGAGTGTTCAACTCAAAGTGAAATGATAAGGTAACTAGTGGAATAGGCGGACTATGACAAGTTTCAATGTTATGTGAAACGGTATTTTGTAAAGTCATGAAAAAGTTTTAAAGACCATTATATCACTTATAATGTCTTGGGAAAAGTCTAAAGACCATTGTGTAACTCACAATATCTTGGGAAGAGTTTTAGTATTTTTATAAATAACTATTTATATAATAGGCAATTGCAAAAATGTATGTAAGGAAAATAAACACAAGTATAATTCATGTAAGCAAGTAGTGTGTATGCACATGAAAAAGTTTTATGTGATGCAATATTTATGAAACCGGTTATAGTCTTGGTAAAATATGCAACATAGTTCTCTATAACCTTGGCTCTGATACCAATCTGTAACACCCCTAAAATATATCGCAGCAGAGAGGTATTTGGGAGCGTTACTTCATAATACATAAGTAAAAGATACAAGAGAAGAACCTCTATATTAGCCGTTTAAAAGATATCCTCGTTGATACATTTAAAATAAGTACATTTTTGACAAGTGGTCCCGTGAGTTTGCATCACAAAAATTCATAGTTTCTAATACAACGAGGACGATTTAATAAGAGAAAATCCATGAAAATGATCTTGATGTATGATGACTCCAATGCACTTCAAATACGTCATAACGATTAAGCACATGCGAAATACATGTTTAAAATGTCAATATAAAGTTGGTGAGTTCATAGGTTTAAGTTAGTAATAAGGTTGTACCGCAAGGTTTAAAGTAAGTTTTGTATGGTATACAATATCTAAAGAAGTAATTATGATTGCACTAATGATGCATATTTTATTTTAAAATATATTTTTATCAAGTTTTAATTTTATAAAACTCTATCTACCTATGTCCAAAGTAAGACACCCGCAATCCGACATGGTATACGTCCGTTAGTTCGGTCCTCCGAAACTAGTAAGCGCTTAACTTACCCGACCGGGGATGTCAATCCCAATAGATCTATTTATAACACTCGTGCGTACTCAAAGTAATTAACGGTTCATGATAATTCAGACATAATGGATTATCGCTACTTAGGCTAATCCGTAATCATTTAAGAAAGAAAGTAAAGTACTTGCGTCCATAAGTAAAAACAAGTAATGTATCTCACCCCAAGATTTATAAAATAGTAGTAAACTAGTAAAGCAGGGCAATAAACTCACCTCGAGTAAAGTATTGATTTTTAGGTAAATCAACAAAGTAAATCATCACAAAAGTTCCAGCAAGCAACCTATTTAATTTATAGGTCGATTTAGAATAATGCAAGCAAAAATAAAATGATGCACTTTTATTATCGTTATATCACCATCTAATATTTTGTTTTTAGTCAAAACAATGTTTACGTCAAGTTCGCCATTTAATATAAGTAAGTATATACTTTTGTAATATTTTCTAATAGCCAAAAATAAATTAAAGTCTAAATAGTTTGCAAAATAATATTTATAAAGTTTACGACGCATATAAGTATTATATAAGTGTTACTACTTTATTTTCTAAAGTTCTTATAGTCCAAACGGGTCTGAAAACTCCCGAAAACACCAAATTATAGTCCTAACATCAACATTTTTATATGTAAACATGTGCTGAAAAGAGTATGTTTTTGCTTAGTGAAAATGAGATGGATCTTATGGCATAAAGGAGGTTATTAGATAAGGAGTTTATGAGGGTTAGTGGGTGGTTTAGAGGGGGAATTGGACGTAGGGAGGGGGTTGTTTAGGAGGGAATTTTTTTTGAATATTATATATGATTTTATTTATTTGTTTACGTATAGAAAGATGGTATGGTTTACATGCATGCATAAAAGTTCTTAAGGCCAAAACGTAAGCGCTTTACGTAAAACATAGAAATAAAATATGAAATATTATAAATTATCTTCGTAATAATTATATAACACATAATTAACGTAAACTTATGTTTGTTTAATGCTGGTTCACGTTAAATGTTGATTTTCGATTTACGTGATTTAACTTAACGGTTATAATTAAAAGTAAACACGTAAAGTTCAATGTAAATAGTTTTGAGTTTATTGGCGTAAAATGACCTAAAAATGTAGATTGTCACAGTATCCTCGTGTTAAAAGAATTCCGTCCCAAAATTCAGTTTGAGTTGCCCTCCAGAGGGGTGTTGGTGAAGAGGTGCGGGTTAAAACTTATTGTTGTGACTAAAATTCGACTCTTAGTGGATTTCTTTACTTTCGGCTTAAAGCGTTAGCTATAATGTTTTCCTTTCCAGGGTGATAACGAATTTATGCCTATGGTGGCGTTAGAACTTACTAGGTTTTATGGTATTACGTCGGCGTTGAATGAGTGATTTAGTGAATTCCTTAATGGTAGATAAACTTGTTGGCGGATTGTCCTAGGGTGACTAGTGATTCTTCTCGACTTTTTGACATAAGATTTGGCGTAAGATGATGTCGAGTCTAAGCAGTAAGGTGGTGTAAAGGTCTATTTAATTTTTGGTGTTTACTAATACAAATGCCCACAACATGCTCAGCTTACAAATATGCACACAAAATTTTGCTTTTTGAAGGTTTAAGTAGAAAATTATTTTTTAACAAAGATTTAAGGCGACGACTCCAAGCATAATATGGTCCCTCCTGAATTATACATAGCATATCCTGAATTATACATAGGTGATCATGCTATGTATAATTAAGGACTAACGATGCAATGCTCAATTTCGTCAAACTAATCTTATGTATGTAGTAGTATCAAAATAGTTTTATAGTGTGATAAAATAATTCATAAGATGAAAACAAGGTATTTTATAAGGTATTTTATTTTAAGGATGTGGGGACAACAAAATGGGTTTTTCGGGAGGAAGGAGGAAAGGGAAGATTACCCCTAAGATGGTTTATTAAGGACAATAAGCTAAACAGTCATGGGGTTGACTTGCAAAAAAATAAGTTATTGTGGTGATAGTAAAAAAAAATTAGTTTCTAAAAGGGAAAAACATATTTAAATGGTTCTATTGAGATTTTGGATAGTAAAAGTAGTTTTTTTAAAGTCGATAGTTCGAATGTTTATAAACAAAACTTATTGGCTGGTAGCAAAATAATTGGATTTTAAGGGAATGGTTTGTTGAAAAAAGTTTTATAAGGACGGTTTGTGATAAAATTTCTTTAATTGGAGTAGTGTGGCCTATTAAATAAATAAAGTGAAAATAAAAAAATACATAAACAGTTGGGAAAATTGTTCATTTAACATTATAAATTGATTAGGGGGGGAATTCAAACATCAACCATTCCATCCAGTTACTACGAAACTGTAATAGGGGGAAAAGTTTAACAAAAGGTTAATATCCCTCTAGATGGAAATTTAAGGAATCTAATTAAGTTTCCAAACATGTAGGTTTTCAACTAAGTAAAGACGGAGGGGGGGAAATAATATCTCTTTAAAGTTCGGATAATCATTCTGGTAACAGTCTTTGGGGGGGGTTTCCCTGGTCGGGCTTTCATCTCCTCCCAAAAAGCATTCCACCTTCCACGAAGGGAGCCTTTTCGCCCATTTCCGGGTTGATATTTTTCCATAATTTTCTGGGTTTCTTTCAAATCTTGGGAAATGTTTTTTTACTTTTTCCCGGGTTGTGCCCTGATTATCCACAATTCAAAAGCAAGTGATGGTTCTTTATGAATCCAAACTGTATTACATGTAGTGGGAAACACACCTTCTTTTACAATCCTTTGTCATGGGGGGGGCCATACCTTCATGCCAAATATCGGCGCACTTATTCAACAGTGGGCAACGGGGACCCATTAGGATTGGGGCAAAAATTGTATTTTTGTTGGCACAGAAAGGTGGAGTTTCCAGCATTATTTATTCTTTCAATAGGGGCCCTACAGTGTTTAATAAAACGGCCTTCAGGGCCAACATTCTGGTCTCTTGTAAAGGCGGGTTGGTGAAACAACCCCATGGGGTTGTCTTTCGATAAGGATTAGTTTCCAGACTTTCTTTTAAAAGTCAGCTTGCCTTGGGCAGATATTGCAAAATAAAACCCTTTCTGGGGTCCAATCAAAATGGTTTGGGCCCAACCTCAATTTTTGCTTCTTGGGAAGCCATCTTTGGCTTTAGCTGGACATTCCAATTTCCCTTGTAAAGTTTTACTATCGGGAAGAACCCCTCTCAACATTTTACTTTTTCTCCACTTTTTATTTCCGATTTTCATTCAGGAAAAAAAAATAACCATTCTTGAAACACAATATAAAAAATGCCAAAATTCTTGAAAAACTTGGTGTATAGCTCTTTAACAAATCATAATTTACTTTTCATAGTTAAGTTCCATAAGTCGGTCTATAAACTTTCTTTTATTTTCACCCCTCCCTTGGGCAGTTTTAGGATTTCTGTTTCTAATTTTCTTTCATTTAAAGTCTACATAGCAATCCACATATTGCTGGGCATCGTATTCCAACAGTTCCTAAACTTTGGGGGAGTTCCCACCAATTGTTTATGGTGCCACATTGCCAAAGGCACAAGGTAACAAGGGGGGGGACATATTTCACTTTGGGGGGGGAAAATTTCATAATATCAAATTTTAATGACTGGAATACAGTTTCAATCTTTTTCAAAAAACCTGTGGGGCTTATTCCCTTAACTGCCCCTTTTAGTTTTCCTTTAAAAATTTAATAAGTTTGACAATTGAGGCAATCTTTGTTACGTTGCAGGTGCGGCGGGAGGTTGTTTTTGTGTTTCTCCTTTTCACAAAGTTTAATTATTACTTGTCACTTATTATGAGGGGTTTCCATGCTTCTGTTAGTTTTTTTCCCCTGGGGTGCGGGAGTGCTTCAAGTCCCACTTCGTTGCTTCAAATCAGTTGGCTCAATAGCGTGAGGTTTATGCGGGGCTCAGACCGTTTTTCTCTTTGGTGGCCATTTTCGTCACAAATCTTGGAGGGGAGTAATAACAATGATAAATAGTTTTAGTTCCTCTTTAAAATTCGCTTCAAAGATAGGAAAATGTGGCGAGGGTGGGCAGGTTAAAGTCGTAGGTTTTTAAATTAGCCTGGGCATCGAAATTCTAGGCGGATGTATGCGAATTCACAAGTGGATTTGGACGTTAAGTAGAAGTGTTTTAAAATGTTGAAGGGGGCGTGTGGTTGTCAACTCGAAAGTTTAAAATTTGGGGAATTAAGATAAACTAGTGGGGAATTTCGGCGGGGGTCTGTGGGGACAAGTTTTCAATGTTATGGCAAACGGTATTATGTAAAATTTAATGGGGGGAATCAAAAGTTTTTAGTGTGGGCATTCTGTGTTCAGTCCACAAATGTCTTTGAGAAGTGTTCTAGTAGTTTAATGTTAAAATCAAAAACTTTTTTCTCTTAAGGCCATTTGTTGTAAAATAAAAAAGGATATTAAAGGCAAATGAAATGCTACCATATAAGGCAATGGGGTGTAAAAAATGTACGTAAGGGAAAAAAAATTAACGCAAAGTATTAAACCAGTTCTGTAAGAAAGGTAGGTTATGTATGCACATGGAAAAAGTTTTTTTTTTATGTGATGCAATAATGTTTATCGAAATAACGGTTATAGTCTAGGTTAAAATTTGCGCAAAACAGTTCTCTATAACCTTTATCTATTGATATTTTTTAACCTATATGGACAAATATGTCGGCATCGAAGAGGTTAAAATTTAGGGTGGCGGTTTTAACTTTCCTATTAACAAATTATGCACAGGATACAAAGAGTGAACTACCCTCTCTATGAGGTCGGTTTAAAAAAAAGGATATTTTTCCCTTCATTGATTACCATTTGAAATACTAAGTAAGTTTTTTTGAACCAAGGTATAGGCCCCCCTGTGAGTGTTTGCATTAAAAAAAAATTACAATATTTTTTTTCTAATTACAGCGAGGACGGGGTTTAGTTAAGAGAAAATCAATGAAAAAATCTGATCTTGTATGCTATGATTGACTCAATTTGCACTTTTCAATTACGTCTTTAAAAAACAATTTAATTGATCTGAGGAAAATACATGGCTTTTAAATTAATGTTCAACTTAAAGTTGGTTGAAGATTCATAAGTCTAAGTAAGTAATAAGGGGTTAGGGGACCGTATTTAAGGGTTTTTAATTAAGTTAATTGATTGCATTTGGGTATTACAATATCCAAAAAAAAAGGGTAAATTTCGATTTTGGCCACTAAGGCTCATTTGTGGGGGACCCGACAGCTACAACAAAGTATTGTATGCACAATTTATGGGCAAAAGGAAAGTTTGGGGGGCCAGTGTTAGCTTGGGTTCAACCCGCAAACATCCTAAGTCTGGACATGGTTATTTTACCCTCCGTTGGGTCCCTTGTTGGAACCAAAAATATTCGGGGGGACGGGGTGGGGATTTTCCATTTCCAATAGGACTATTCATATAACCATTTTTCATTTTGCTTTTACAACCAAGGTTTAATTTTAACAAAACGGTTTTTCATGAATTAGTGGGTGGGCATAGTAGGGTTATCGCTTTACTTAGGGGGGGGGTGCTTAATCCGTAAATTTCATTTTAGAAAAAAAAGTTTTAAATAGTACTTGGCGTCTCCAATAAGTTAAAAAAAAACAAGCAATGTATTCTCACCCCTTAAGTTTTATAAAATTTAGCGGTTTAAAAAAAACTAGTAAAAGAAGGGCTAATAAATAAATAAAACTCGACCCTTCGTGTTGAGGTAAATAGTATGGATTTTTTTCTGTGTTAATATCCAACAAAAGTAAAATCGGTCACAAAAAATAGTTCCAGGAAAAAAGCAAACCCTAATTTTAAATTTATAGGTCGATTTTAGGGAATAATGCAAGCGGAAAATAAACGGGGGGGAGTTTTTGCAAATCTTATTCTACCACAATCTAAATAGGTGTGTGGGTTTTTAGTCAAAAATTTAAAGTGTTTGACGGTTCAAGTTCCCGCCATTTTTAATTACTAAGTTAAAGTTATTAGTTAACATATTTTGTATATATTTTTCTAAATTAAGCCATAAACCATAAATGATAGGTCTAAAAGGAGTTTGGCAAAAATATTTTTATACAAAAGGGTTTACGAAACGCGTATTAAAATTATTTTATATACAGTGTTTGCTTCTTTATTTTCTAAGTTTCCCTAATAGGTCCCAAACGGGGGGTCCAAAAAACGCTCAAAAAAAACACCAAAAATTATTAGTATAAACAATCATACATTTTTTATTATTTGTAAAAACCTGTGCAAAAACTTGGTTATAAAAAATTTTTTCTGGAAAAAAATGGGGTCCGTGGACCTTGTAAAAGGGGTTGTTATTCCCCTTCGTTTTTATAAATAAGGAGGTTTTTACGGGTCGTTCAAAAAAATTCCGAGGAAATAAATTATACAGGCCAAGTCATAATCTACAAAGTTTTCTTTCTTTTGTGTTGAAAAACCCGACTCGGGGGGACCAGTTTAAACGGTGTCAAAAACTTTTTCTTTTTTATAAATTGGCACAGGTTGTGTTTAGTAAAGGTGTTGCTGGATTTTTTTCTCAAGCATATGTTAATTTTTTATTCGATTTTTTCAAAAATAATGAAGGTCAGAAAAACTTACCTACGTTATTTGAAACTGGAAAATTTTAGCGGGGAATTTTTTTTAAGTTAAGACATATTAAAATCACGGGGGAGAATGAAAGGGTCATTAGGTCTTTCTTTCTTTTTTCTCTTTGGAAACCATTTTAGAAAAAACAAAACTTTATCTGTTCGAATTCCTTGGCCAAATAACTGCCCAACTACAACAATAAAAACTTATATTTTTGTACCCATTTCTTGGTGTGAATCATATACTTTTAACACAAAAATAACTATTTGGTGATTATTTTTCTACAGGAAAATTAAAAAAAATGTTCATTTAAAAACAAAGACAATTTTAATATATAATGTAAAAGTATAAGGAGAAAGTTATTATTAAAAAAAACCTTAGTGAGGATGGATTGGGGCCAAAGAATAACTAGTTTACAAAAAAAAAACAACCTTTCCTTTAAAATCAAACCCCCCCCAAAAAACTTGTTTGGATTTAATCTATAACCCCTTACGGGGCGAACTTGCCAAAATAAAATTAAAACTAAAAATCAATGCTTGAATTTCTCATTTGCCCTCTTTTCTTGTTTTTTCAATTTCCGTGTACCCCGGAAAGAGGAAGAAAAAGTGTGTGTTTTTTGCTTAGTGAAAAATGAGAGGATTCTTTTTGAATAAAAGGAGAGGTTATTAAATAGGTAAGTGTTTATGGAGGGTTAGGGGAGTGGTTAGTTAGGTGGTTAAGAGGGGGGAGGGTTTGGTGGACGGTACGGGAAAGGGGTGTTGTTTTATAGGATGGGGTAATTTTTTTTTTGGGGGTATTATTATTATATTGGATTTGTAATTTTTTATTTGTTTTAGGTATAGAAATAAAGTTGATATGGTGTTACATGCTGTATATAAAAAAGTTTTCCTAAGGGGACAAAATCGTAAAAGGCGTTTTACGTTTTTAAAAAAAACATAGAAGAATAAATTATGGGAAAATGTTATTTTAAATTTATCTTCGGTTATAAAATTATTTATAATTAATAAATATCACCATTACATTGGGGGATCGTAAAAACTTTTGGTTTGAGTTTAATTGGGGGGTTTACGGGTTTTTGATTTGTTGATTTTTTTGATTTTCGTGATTTAACTTATCAGGTTTATAATGAAAAGTATAACAACGGTTTTAAGATTCAAAAGTAAAATTAGGTTTTTTGGAGTGGATTGGTTATGTTATTGGATCCCTGAATATGTGTGGGGGGATTATCTACTATAATACCATGAAGAAGAAGAACAAGGGGTAGGGGAGGGAGGATCTTCTAACTTTATATTCCCTCTCTTTCTTTAGTGATGGGTGGTTTAGTGATGTTTGGTGTGGTGTTTTTTTGGAAGGTTAAGTAATTCCTCTTAATTTATAAGAAAAGGGAGGTCAAGCTGGGCGGGGATCAAACTTTCCCATTTAGGTTTATGATTATTTGAAAATTGGTTACCATAATGTTTTACCATTTTGACCCTAAGGTGGGGGGGGGGGACCATTATCACACATTACGGAAATTGGATTTTCTCCCGTCAAGATTAACATTATGTCTATAGGGGGGGAAGTTGATCATTTTTTATTGGGGTAACTACAATATTACCCTTCTCCTTCTGTTTCTCCAATTTTAATTTTGTCCATATTTTTGTTCTTTTTTCAGTTTCGCTCCCAAAAAAAAAAATTATTGTCCATTACTACATATAGTTGTTGAAATTGCTTAAGTTTACTATATTACCCTTAATCAAAATTTTTATTTACAAAACTCTATGACAACATTAAATAATTATCAAAGGGTAAAACTGTCATTTTTTTACTTTTGCAAAATTCAAAGCATTAATAAATGCACTTTTCTTAAACTGTGTATTTTTTGTCTGGTGACAATAATTTTAGGACGGAGGAAGTATTTAATTACACTTAATATTATGGATATAAATCAATAATATATAATGTATAAATATACTAATGCATTAAATAGGTTAGGCAACAATTATAGAGAAATATCTAATATCGAAATAGGATATTCGCTAACATTCTCTCACTTGTTCGTATACCTATTTATGCTTTGTACTAGTTAATATTGGCCAAGTTGTTGATTTAATAAGTTCATCATGATCAAGTAAAATTACTAATGCAAAACAACATAATCACTTGGATCACAGTTAATGCAGGACCCCTACCGATTATACAATTAGCTCTTCTAAATATTAAATGATTATCATAAGCCATAATGAATATAAATGGAAAAAGAAACACGATGGTAGTAAAATAAAACCATTAACATGATCCACCATAAGTTGTTTGCTCATAAGATCTCTTAATGTGCACAATAATGAGAATAACAAACCTTTAACATAATGTGAAGAACACAAGTAGGATCCTTGATTGTAAGGTTATCAAATAATCCCATACCGGTAATTATACTCGAATAAGAGCTTGGGTGATAAACCTATCATAAGTAACATAATAAATTAAATCAGTGTACAAATATACTTGATGACAATTGATGAAGTACCCTCCCCTTCGAAGCCCAAATGGGATCTTCTCCCAAATACACTATACAACCTTCGAATAGTTTCGAGTGGCGTAAAACCATCTTCGGGATGATTACCAGTATGGGAATCCGCCACGCGAAGCCCTACACCCTTCGCGGTGGGCCTTCGACGAAACAAGGTGTTGAGAATCGTTTAGCCCATCTAGGATTAGTTTTACAGATAACTTATATATGCAGCGGAATAATAAAGAACAATAAGTTATCAAACAAGGTTTTCTATTATTAATCTATTGCCCCAAGATCAAATGATCCTTGGGGCTAAACTCACTAATACATATAGATGTTGATCATTCATCTATTGCTATGCTAACTAATAAACACACACGTGTGTTCTTCTATTTTGTGGGACGTGTAAACCCACTCAAACAACACGTTTTCTATCTATGATGCACACATACACCCTTTTGCTAGACGACTCTCATTGGAGAGCTCTATGTTTCTGGATGTACTAAACCTATGTCTATGATCTTTTTATATAAGGAGAGATCAAGACTTATAAAGAAAGCTAATTCCAGTCAACAATTATATTAAATACTTAGTCAATGTATTTAATATGGTTGACTAAATAATTAGGAAACTAAATCAGCATTAATCTTCAAGTTGTAATTAATCTTCAATCAGCATTAATCGCTGTTTGACTGCATTAAATGAGAAGATAATTACTGTTTGACTTCAAGTCTTCTAGAATCGCATAATGCTGAATTAGTCCTTCTTGTTTCATTCTTTTATTCTTTTGTCTCATCAAATCTATAAATCCCAACATGTAACACGCGTTATTTTGTTGTTTAGCTTTGTGTGAGGATTTTGGGATTTGCTTTAGCATCAGATGAGTTTCATAGCCCCTTTTTCTTATGTTTTCTTGGGGTGAAAATGATGATATAAGTTTAAATGTTTTAGTTGCTGTGATTATGTGTTTATATGTTATGTGGTACGCTCTTGGCTTTGTGTTCAATTGGAGTCATTTATGTGGTACGCTCCATGGCTTTGTGTTCAATTAGAGGTGTTTATGTGGTACGCTCCATGGCTTTGTGTTCAATTGGAGGTGTTTTGAGGTATGTGAGTTCGGTTAGAGAGTGGTGTTTACTACTCAATCAAATCCAACTGAAGGGTTGAAATAATACCTACT
>BQNB010061544.1:5028-36442 GCA_026074375.1 Tanacetum coccineum | reverse complement strand
AATCTACGTACTAATAAACTCTCAAACAAAACCTTAACTAGCTTCCGCATTTCATCACCATCATCATCAAGTGTTCAAACCATGGTTCCACCTAGTACCGAAAGCAGCGTAGCGTCTGAACCGAGTGAAAACTCGATTTTTCGACGTTTTCTCCAGCGTCGTCCACTCTACTTGTCTTCTACAGCCGCCATGCCGGAAATCTTTCGGCCTAGCGGCGAGAAGATCTTGGAGACGCTTAGGGAAATGGACATTGCTAGAAACCGAGCCCGGAAAGAAATGGAGGGTGGATTGAGTGTGAATGATGCTAAGAAGATCCTTAGAGCGTCGCAAATGGAGACGTTAAAGTCGAAGTTAAGAAGTAGTAAGAGGAATCATGTGTCTTATGATGAGTTTATTCAGATGTGTGTGGATGGATGTTGTGCTAATAAAGATCAAGGGGCTGAACTAGCGAAAGTTTTGGATAGTTCAGGTTCTGTTATTGTCCTAGGAAACGTTGTTTTCCTGAAGCCTGAACAGGTTCGTTAATCTATACTGCATTATAAAACATTTTGGTATTTGTTGCATGGCGTGGATACCCTTTTAATATGTCAAAGGTTTAAAATAAAATCTAATGAGTTTTTTAAATTATGCAGGTTGTGAAAGCCATTAATGGGCTAATGGCAGAAGATAATAATCTTCCGGTCAAAGAACTCGAGGATATGGAACGATGGAAGTCGGAGATAGACTACAAGGCCGAAAAGATGGTCCGACGTGAGCTATGGGGTGGATTAGGGTACTTAGTGGCTCAAACAGCCGTTTTTATGCGACTAACATTTTGGGAACTATCATGGGATGTTATGGAGCCGATTTGCTTCTATGTGACATCATTGTATTTCATGATAGGATATACATATTTCATAAGAACATCGAAAGAGCCTTCTTTCGAAGCCGTATACAAGACCAGGTTTCATGCGAAGCAAATGAAGTTGATGAAAACGGAAGGGTTCGACATCGAGAAATATAACAAGTTGAAGAAAACTTTTGAGTCCCAACAGCCGTGGCCGAGAGAGATTGATCATGATAATCGATCGTATCTAAGTTTCTAATACACAATTTTGTTTTATGACCAACCCTTGTTTGTGATTGGAATCGGGGTTGATGTAAATAAACGATCTTGAGCTAGATTTTGAATTCGTACATTTGTTTTAAGTTCTACCTTAACAATAATCAAAAGAAAATTAAATTAAATAACTAGATCCATCACAATCAAACCAATATTACTGAACACGTTATTGCCATTCTTAGACGTTTTCACAAGCGTCGATTGTAAGAACAGAAAATGTAAATATCACGTTTAACACGATATCACCGATAATACAAAGTCTAAGAACAAAAATCATGTAGGTCTTAATTTGGCCTAAAATGGTACGTGACTCAAAACCTTGACATAAACTTATACGTAGTAATAATTATTTAGTAATGTCAAATTCAATATTTGATATATTTGTTAGCTGTAGATTAAAAATCATGTTGTTGAATACACGTCTTCCGGGTGACATGGAACACGACTAGCAAATTCAATTTTGGGTATAGTTCAATCCAGGTTTTGCTACATTGTTATGCGAATATATGCGGTATATCTGGTGTAGCTAATATTATAAAAAGATGTGTAACACATTCGTAGAAAGTGGAAAATTTCATGCGGTAACCATGCAACAATCAATTATTTATTATACAACATTTATTTACTATTTAATATGGTGCACGAGATTCGTCACCCGCGCGTTGCTGTGGAGCGCGCAGGATTGTTTTTTCAACGGCCTGATAACGCCAAATACTATTTGTCAGTCGTTGGGACTCACTTTGCAACGAACCAATAACCTCAAAGACTATTTCCGTAAATATTTTAAAATATATATTAAACTTCAACATTTTTTATGAAATCGTGTGCATGTCAAAAGCATTGCAATATTGTGCTCATTTTGTTCACAGTTCGACGATCTTTTCAGTGACAATTTTTTCCCGAATGAATCGATAGATACGCGCTTTATATTTGATAAATAAAGTTGTTATATACAAAAGTCGTAAATAGGTTAAAGTTGAAGGTGCATTTTAAAAATTCTTTTATTTTTTATTTACATCAATGGTGGGTTTTTTTTTTTGGAACGACAACTTTATTAGAACTAGCAAGATGCTAGAAAGAGAATTACATGGAAATTAAATGCGGGTTTTTTAACCAAGTGTCCCAAGAGAAAGCCCTACTACATCTATTAGAATACCAAAAAAAGGACCACGAAACAATATCGTCGAATACCACCGAACGTCTAGGCGGAGAACCATAAAAAATAAGCTGATTTCGAAACATCCAAAGCCTCCACCAAGCAACACAAAAGACACCTTCCAGAATCGATTTAATTGAAGAGGACATCCGGATAGAAAGAAACCAGCCATCCCAATCCGAAAAGGAACTAAAAACATGAGAATCCAAATCCCACCAAAGACAAATCTTACGAATCACCGACTTGGCCAAATTGCAACAGAAAAAAACATGATGATTATCCTCCACAGCAATATCGCAGAGGGGACATAAGGAAGAATCCACTGCGACACCTCTTCGGCTTAGATTAAGTCTCGTAGGTAACCGATCACGACGAGCACGCCAAGCAAAAACATTGACCTTGATCGGGATACACTTCACCCATCTCGTAGGAGCATTCTGAGAAGGAAGAAGAAGGTCATCAAGGTAGTTGCGAACAACCTTAACCTTAAACTCACCATCACTCGAAAGGTCGCACAACCATCTATCTTTGGAAACCGAAAGAGAAACCGAAGCGACCAAGGAGGACAAGTCCGACCATTGTTGCCCTTCTATTCCGTCTCTGACAACCCTACGGAAAGAAGCAGCTACCGAAGAGGCACCCAACTTAGCAGCAACTGACGCCTCCTTGTCGATCTCCAAAGCGAACAAACGGGGGAATTTGTCACGGAGGGGAAAATCGAATAACGATCATTCCAGAACCTAGTATCACACCCATCCCCGACACGCTTTTTGCAATATCGGATCGTCTACTCAAACATGGAGCTTCTAACCCCATGTTTATGAATTTTAATAAGTATATCTTGAGATCGAGTTAAATACGTGTGACTTCGTTATATATTTTCCCGGTTACATTATTTAATATTTCAGTAAATTAGTCAACTTGAAGTGAATGGTCATTCCTATCTTTGTACTACGTATTTGACATGGTTGTGGGTAAGTTCATGCCCGTATAATTTGTCAATGTTTAGGTGAAAGTTTGTTAGATATCAACAAGCATGTACTAATGTACATCCACACATATATAAGGCATGCATGTTAATATACACACGCACGCACACACACGGTAAAGATATATATTTAATCAAAAAAACTAAAATTATCTAAGAGCATCAAAGTGGTTCATTCACTAAAGGTGTCGTTAGTTCAAGTTTAGTTTAAGACAATAAGTATATTGTTAGTTGTTTATAAAGTATATCAAAAATGCCTATCTTAAAATTTAGTTGTCCATTCCGTTTTTCTTTTAAACACTATTTGAATCCGACATATATTTGCTTCGAATGAATTAAATCTAACAAAAACTTGAACCCGATGGCGAGCAGTAAAATCTATACTGAACGCATGCGCATATGCTATCTTTACTTAATCGCGAAAATATGGTTCCGCACCATAACTTCACGTTGGTTCAGAACATTGGATGTTTTGATGAAAATTTTTGAGAACATTTTCATACACAAAATAAGATGTCTAGAACATATCTTGATCCTAGAAGTGCAAGCGGTGAAATTGCATAAAATCTATTAATAGATGTGTCTTTGTGTGTGTTTAAGAGCTTCTTGGTGGTGATGACACGTGACCACTGAAATTTATGAGACGATCTGTGTAATTATGTCATGCATTACATATCAAGTACGCATCTTCTACCCATGATATGAAATTTCAAAGACATCTTTTAAATGCATCGCATGTGCTATCGGAAATCTTGAATTCTTGATATATAGAGATGGAGATTGATAAAACATTTATCAATAGTAATTTTGACTTTATTTAACCTCAAGTTTGACTTGGATTCATTTTTTTCCTACAAATGGATGTGAGGGATTCTCAAATGTTCGAAAATAATTAACATTGTACTCGTATTAGAGAAGTGATTGGGAGACCTAAAATTCATGCCTAATGTTATGCCTAAACATGTGCGGCAATAATTCATTGGTCGGAACAAGAGGTCCACTTCTTTATAACTTAATAAGCTAATGACACATAAGTTATGCACAAAATTAGCATATGTGAACTAAAAAAACTAGACTTCCAATGGAAAAAAAATACAATATCATTTCTGAAAAAGTTTGATGTAAATTAACTATTAGCTAGCATCATTTCAAGATAGTGATTAGGTTGATTCAAGGAATTATACTAAATATGGAGTTTATATACATTTCATTTTGTTCAGTTAGCTAGTGCATATATATTAGGTCGTGTTCCAGAGTAAATTTCTCATGTCCCTTTTCCACATGAATAATTTTATAATCATGCAACATACAATTTGTTTCAAGATTTTTACCTCACATGATAATTGTCCACGTATTTTTACGAAATACCAAACGTGCCATATATATATTTAGATAATTAACGCAACGACATTTAACCTAATTACAAGCATGCATGCAAAACTTTTTGACAAACTTTAAATAAACAATATAACTTCATTTCGTCTTATAATACGTATTATTTAAGATATAGAATGAATCGGATCCTTACATCTGTTTGAAACTAATCCAAGCGAGATGACTAACAGTTACTTGTTTAAGTGAAACCGCCAACAATTAGCCGATTATGAAAATGTCAAAATCTATCCTTCATTCATGGTACGCATGTTCAAAAATCTGATATTTTTCAAATGATAAAATATCAAAACAGACTAGGAAGGAATTGAACTAGATTAACAAGTTGCAAATAAAAGAAACTGATGCATCTCCTCAACTAAAAAATGCTTCTACGAGATTAAGTTCAATTCATCCAAAATGCTCGAGTTGCTACGGGGTTTAACAGTGTAGTTTTTTGTTTTAAAGTCGTCGTGACTTGACATTGTTTGTTTTATGTGTTCTTTGGTTTATTGAGGGTTGTTGCTTTAGGATCCATTAGGAGCATATATTTCTTTGTGGTTTGGTGTTTTTAACGTATAACTTCTTGCTTGCCGTTCTGAAAATTAAAAAAAACAAGAACTTATTGGATCACTAATCCAATCTATCGATTAAGAAGTTAAAAAAAGACTTATCTTTATCTATAGTCTACCGTAGTGCTCAAATTTCTCCGTCAAATGGCATCGTAATTTATTTGTTTGGGGATTCGTAGCTTGTTGGTGTTGTTTCATACATTGTTTGATTTTGTTGTAAGTTTATTTGGGTAAGGAAATTTTAATTGTTTGTTTTGGTATAATCATATTCTCTTATCATGTTATCTTGTAGGGCTGTATTTTGCATATATGCATGTACGTATCTTTTAGTTTCTTTTCAGTCTTATATATAAATTAACCTTTCGTTAAGAAAAACTAGTGCAATTTATCCAACTAGAATTCATGCTCGTAACTCTATGAAGAATCAAGAATCCATATATGTTAAAGAATTATGAACTCTTCGCCTAGGACATCTTTTCTCGGAGCTTTTAGATCATAACATACACAGTTCTGAAACCTAGAAATGACCCACGTCATCACGAAGGAGGAAATGAAAGGTTCATAAAACCCTAGTTTATATCGCTGCATTACCTTTTCGATCTTTTTGTTTAATTTGACTAGTGAATGATATGAAATATTAGCCGATGATAAGATTATCAACTTATCGAAATCTCTTTACAACTAGCTGTTATTAGCCTTCTTTATATTTTTTTTACTTATTCTTTCGTTTTGAGAGAAAAGAATCAAACATCTAGAAATCTCAAAAAACATCCGTGTCTAAAGTACGAGCAAGTCAAATAAGGATAATGTAAGGAATTATATTCAACCGTATACGTTAACATTTCTATAATATTAAGTTGTAACAGATGTGCATTTACATTTAATAATGGTTTATGTATATTTTAAAGAATTACCATTAGAAAAATATAACTTTCTGTTAATAGTAACGATCTTGGAATAGGATTCTTTGTGACCTTTACGGATATTGAAATGGGGAAAAGGGGTAAAAATAGATAAACAATGATCTTAAATTTAACAGATGTACACCCTTTTGAGTAAAAAATACATTATAAATTCTTAAATATTTTATAATGCCACGTCAAAGTACTTGTTAATTAACTAAAATATCCTTAATTATTGAAATAATAATGGGGATGACTGTGAAAAGTAAAAAAATATATTAAAATTTTGTTTTGTTGGGACAAGTGTCTCATGTAAAATGAGATGATATCTTGTGTTGGAGATTGCCCCCACATCACTTGAAACAATTCCTGTTGCATTACAGAAAACATTTGTAGTTAATTCAATGAACTTTGATTAATTAATAAATAAGTCTAAAAGTATACTTATTTTACTCTTTATTTAGTTTTAAATTGTTGATGACTTCAGTAGTAATCCACGAAATTCAGGGATGGACAGATGTTATCAGAAATTAGTATATTACTAACATTTTTTAAATTTTAATACGATATGAATTGATACTATATAAAATGATTCAATTAACTAAAAACACATGTGCCTACGTTGTATGTGACTATTAAGAAGCTTGAATCAACAAAATGTGAAGGGTTAGCTTGTAAGGATTAACGTGTTCATGTCACATATAATAACACTAAGTTCGACTTAGATCACATACTGAATTTGGCAAGTAAAAAGCTCTCATCAAACTCAATTCATATGCCATGTACTCAAAGGGCATGTAACATAATTCATAGGTTTGATAGTGTACGGTCGTTGTAGTGTAGAAACATGTGAATACGATTCAGTAACACGTACATTATAGATATTTCATACTTTTTAGCGAGTATTTCCTTTTCATTAGTAGTTTACATCAACCACAAAATTTCTTCACGCAACAATATTAGGCTAGTGTCTTAGAGGTCCTGACTAAACAATAGGCCTTGCACACGTAACACTTTTATTTGAATACAAAGTTTAATATTACACCTTGGAGAAAAACATATGTAGATCGACACAAGTACAACTAGAGGTGGGGAAAATGACCTAACATTATTGGACCACGACCATAAGGTGATTAATATTTTACCGCTATAACTTTTTAGTGAGTCTTTGAGTTACAAGTCATCTTATCTATCACCAAACCGTCCAAATATTAGACCTAAACACATACAAATGTCATAGTTTGTACTAGGTTTGTCTTTATTTTTCTAACTATGTATTTGTCAATTGTTTTGTTTTTTTATAGTAGTCTCAGTGTGATTTGCTACTTTCGTAGACACAGTAGATTTGAACATTTGGAAAGTTATATGATTAACACTTTATAAAAACCTATAGTTGAACATTATAGCTAAACTAAAAGGTACAACGATGTATACATAGAGTGTCTCGTATTTTGTGAGAGCTAATAAGAGTTTAAGTTTATAACATAACTTTCGTTGCTACGCAAATTTTATAAAAGTTCTTATAAGCTATAAGCCTTAAGTTTATAACATAACTTTCTAGCTTTATATTAGTTGAAGCTAACATAAATGAGCTTACAGAAAGCGAAGAGATCGAGCGTGTATTTTATCAAGTAGTTAGATACCCTTTTGAAGGTAGTTTGGTCTTATGCACCACCATACTTATTTTTTGCTTTATTTTGTGTGTGTATGAGAGTATACATTAATTATGTGAGATATATTCATGGTTAAATGGAGTATGTTTATGTGATTGGTTTGGAAGTCACTGCTACATTTGTTTAGTGGTTGATTTAATGAAGTAAATTGTTGAGGTGAGAGCAGTAGATGTACTCTCATTACTACATCTAATCTAATATGGGTTGCTGAAGGAAGTAAATTGTGGTGGGGGGATGTTTTCTTGTCCTCGATGGGTCGGTAGTATCTAGCACCTGTTATTTTGGTTTGTGTTTCTGATAAAAGTTTACGCGCGATTAAGGAAACAACACTAAATCATATTTTTGTTTTTCTTGATCTATTGCGGTCTACATGTGTTCATTTATAAAACACGGGTAACAAGACTGAGTAATTGACGATTAGTCACTAGAAAGTTAATGACTAATTAGTCGTCGGTTACTCGCTGCAAAGGCAAAAACGGATTAGAAACTCTGCTAAATGTTTGCGAACATATAGAGTTAACTAGGTCAAAACTCGGTTTGAATTATTTGAACAATTGTGTTAATGTTTCTGCCATATTATATCGTCTCATGTACAATTCTATGATTCTATCAATATGTCATACATATAACTTTTAAATCTTTATGCAATAATTGTACACTGATTAATCTCTGATTTCTGTCTGCTTAGACTAATTACATGCTACAAAAAAGTCGATTGCTTGACTAGCACCTGCTATCTTTGGCAACAGTGTGTATGTTTGATTAATCAAATGTTAGCACATAGTGTCTTTTACAACTATGTGTACGTTTGATTGATCAATGTTTATTATGGATACATGGGTTGTTCAAGGAGACCTCATACATTATTCTTAGACAAAATTACATATTTTGTCCTTAGGATTATCTAAAATCACGCACATCGTCCTTATTCGATTTTAATTACATCATTAATACTTATTTTTGAACTAATTGCATTGATGGTCCCTGATTTTAAAAAATAGAGATCAATTGTCTAATAATTAATAGTTTTCAGTTCCTATCTTTGTTACATGTATAGTCCTCATTTTATAAAGGACAAATCGCATAAAAATGTACTCATCATAGAGCATCAACTATGGTGGACCTTTTAAAAGGTCTAAACATTTATAAAATCATTAATTTACAAAGCTTTTGATTTTATAAACCTTGTTGCACTATGAATAAACATTTTTTAGTTTATAAAATGGTTAACAATTACACATGCATTAAATTATAAAAAGGTCTAAGATCTTAGACTTTTTCATTCCACATGGACATAAAACATCAACTCACTATGGTTAAAACAAAGTATAAACATTTTCATGTGTTTTAAACATTTTCTTGAAATGACCATAGTGGATGCCCGTTTCAATTTCAATTAAAGGTACTAGTTTTTTTTTCTCAATTTATGGTATCAATTTTTTTTATTGTTGCAATGTTGGACAATTGGCTGGTTTACAGGTTACATAACAGATTAAAATATCAAACACCCCTTATCACTTATTACACCAAATTCCAATCAACCTCTCAACCTCTCTTCTTCAACCTCTCATTATTTATCATAATATATCTTCATTTATCACGAATTAAAATATGGAATTCACACATAAACTTAATCTTATCAAGAACTAATTTTAGAAAGTAAAAACAAAATTTTTAAACAAGTGAAAATATTTTAACTAATTTAATAACCAAAACAACCTTTAAATTAAAAAAATTACCAAACGAATTCAAAAAATCTATAAATTTTCACCCAACTGAAAACCCTATTCAAGAGATACCGGAAAATTAAAAATTATGTTTTTGACGTTTTTTACTATTTTTTGTAAAAATTAAAATAAAATAGTTTTATAAAAAGAAAAGTACATAATTGGTTTTTGCGAACTTTACTTCACAATAAAAACTACACACACTTAGACTAAACACTCTGATGAAATTATGACTACAAAAAGAAAATACCTTTTTACAATCTTATATAAAAAGGATTTTTTATGAAGGTTTTTGATACATTTATAAAAAAACACAAAACTTTTATTAAAAAAAAGAGGTTAAGTGACTTGTTACCTAACTAGCAGATAAAAATATCTTTAAATTGCACAGTTTGATAAGTTCAGTACCTTAAATTGAGAAAAAAAGAATAGTACTTTAATAGAAATCGGACCTAAGATGAGTACATTTTTATAAGGCTGAGCAAAACCAACCGAAAACCGAACCGAACCGACAAACCGAGCCGAGCCGAACCGACCGAAACCGAACCGACCATTTTCGGTTCGGTTTTCGGTTTTGTATATTTATAGTTTTCGGTTTCGGTTTTGTCGGTTCGGTTCGGTTCGGGTTAAAACCAAGAAAAATACGCCTAAACTATCTATTCGGTTCGGTTTTTGTCGGTTCGGTTCGGTTTTCGGTTTTTCTCGGTAAACTTCGGTTCGGTTTCGGTTCATGTTTTTCCTCAAACTCGGTTTTCGGTTCGGTTCGGTTTTTGTCGGTTCGGTTCGGTTTTGAACCGATGCTCACCCCTACATTTTTATGCGATTTGCACTTTTATAAAGTATAGAGCATATACAGCATGATTAAGTTTGAGTTGTCGAATTTTTGAGCGTCGCTATCTAGTGTAAGCGCTAAAATGCAGATCTTGTGGCGCTTGTACGTAGAGTTGGTGATGTTTTTTAGATATAATCACTAGAACAAAACATGTAATTTGATCTTTATTAATATATATTTTTTTTTTCTTATTTAATGTGGTAGTAATTTGCTATTTATAAATGTAGATCTATTTAAAATCGATGCATGCAAAATAAGGATCGTGTTCAGCCAACCAGACAACCCGTTACAAAATCGTGAATACGTACGATCTTCGATGCTTAAAAAGTTAAAATGCATGTATATGAATTATATAATTTAAAAGTCGCGTCAGAAAATAGACTTTTTTGTATTGATAAAAAGTCCAAGGAAACAAAAAAGGTCACATACATACAAAACTTGAGAACATAAATAAAATGTTATATACTTGTATTTTTATTTTTATGGATTAACCTCCAACTTAAAACAATATATTCTCTTTCCTCTAACTAACTTTCTCGCTCTTTTTCCACCAATAAAATTTCAATCAAAACTTCAATTCAATCGTTATTCAAAGGGCTTTTCAATTCTGAATAGAGATTTAGAATCAGCTCGTTATCCCATACAGTTTTTATGAATTTTATCATATTTGGTTGAAAATTTTCAAATATGAATTTTGGCGCCAATTCTCTGTTTTGAGATTCTAAGCTATTGTGTGTTGGAGTAATAATGACATCAAATCGAAGAAGATCAAAGCGTAGAATCAAACCGCCTAAGCGCTATGAAGGATCTATTTCTGGAATCAGTAAAAGAATGAAAGTGATCAGGATTCAAGCAATGATGAGAATTCTGTAGCTAATAGGGGGGAAATTAAGTGTTAGTTGATGAAGCTATTATGGATCAAAATGGGATGGAAAAAGGGGAAACTGATAAGGAGATGAAAGGGATGAACGCTGAGAAACACATGGTGATGAATGAGAAAAAGAATAAGGTGGATAATAATGAGAAGCACAAATTAGGGATTATTGATACTGAAGAGGTTGAAGATTGTACTAAGGAAAATAGTGATGTCACTGAAATGATGAATGAGGGATTTGAAGATGATTTGAGTAATGTATCATATTCATGGCATGACGAGATTACGTTATCTCAAAATTTGATAACGTAATCTCGTCATGCCATGAATATGAGGGCACGAACCACCATGTGTCCTTTGTGGAGCAAAGAAAATACAATATGAATTCCCTAATTTTTGTTGCATGAACGGGAAAACCACTTTGCAACCCTTAGACATTCCTCCAGAACTATACAACCTATTCACGTCGCAATGTCAGTTAGGAAAGATGTTTAGGAAAAACATACGTGCGTACAACACAAACTTTTCCTTTGCATCCATGGGTGTAAACTTGGACAAAAGATACGGCGTTAGTGGCTCTGGAGTATATACTTTTCGTGTGCAAGGAGGTATATATCATAAAGTTGATCAGTTGGTTCCTAGAGACGGAAACCCAAGGTACTTGCAGTTGTACTTTTATGACCCAGAAACTGAATTTGAGCACAGGTTAAAATGGCCTAATCTTGATAGAGAGATTGTTACGATATTATCACGTGTTCTTGCACCAAACCCATATGTTCGGACATTTCGATCACTTGGTAACCTTGGTCCACTTGACAAGTATAGGGTCGAATTAACTACATCAGTTAAGGACGATCAAAGACTTTACAATCGTCCAACAACGTCTGAGGTATAAATATGATTCTGACCATTGTACGTCTTATCTAAATATACAACTTCTATACCTTTTCTTATACTCTTACATTAAATATATTATCACGTAGGTCGCTGGTATTTGGGTAGAAGGTAATGAGAACATCACTACATACAAAAGAAGTATTGTTGTATATGGAAGATCTGAATACCCTACGCAAATACAAGCTTATTTCGCTTGCTATGATCCTTTGTCTTATCCAATGTTCTTTCAAAACGGTGAGGCTGGATGGCATAAGAGAATTCCAAGGGAAGGTGTAGATATAAGAGAGCTCGTCGATGATGATGACAATGACGGTGCCGAAGACGAAGAAGGTACTAAACTAATCATAACATAAATATATCACTTTGTCTTGTTTAATACCAAATTACAATAGTATAGTAAACGTATTCCTTACACAATCTTTTTAACATCAATACGTAGGGCTTAACACAACAAAGGGTAGGAAAACAGTTACTATGCGAGAATATTATTGTTACAAATTCTAGATTCGGCTATATCATAACTTGATCCTGTTCGGAGGGCGATTGTTTCAGCAATTCGTGGTAGATATATACATAAAGATCGAGACTTCACGCTTACAATTTTGTGAAAAAAACCAATCCACAATTAGAGCAGATTTGTATCAAGGAATCGTTGATTGTGTTAACGCCGGGGAGGTTCACTCGAATAGACTTGGGCAAGTTATTGTCTTGCCTGTGTCTTTTATCGGAGGCCCACGTGACATGCGAAAACGATTTTTGAATGCCATGACGTTAGTACAAGATGCTGGGAAACCTGATATCTTTCTTACGATGACTTGCAATCCAAATTGGCCAGAAATTATGGAAAACCTTTATGAAGGACAAACGGCCCAAGATCGACGAGACCTGGTTACAAGAGTCTTTCATGCAAAACTAGAGTATCTCAAGCACCTACTATTCACCAAGCATATCCTTAGGGTTGTTTCGTCGCATATATATGTTATCGAGTTTCAGAAATGGGGTTTACCACACGCACATTTTCTTTTGATTATGACATCAGCTCACAAGCTGGCAAACCCCGATCATTACGACAAAGTTGTTTGTGCTGAAATTCCAGACCCAAATAAGCATCAAGAATTGCATCAACTGGTCCTAAAGCACATGATTCATGGCCCTTGTGGTCACTTAAATACTCAGTGTCCTTGTATGGAGGGTGAACCAAAGAAATTTCATTGGAATTATCCGATGCAGTTCCAAGAAACAACGCGACAAGGAGATGACTCGTACCCATTATATAGACGGAGAGACAATGACATTATGGTTAATGTATGGAACAGCGTCCTAGACAATAGATGGGTTGTACCTTATAATCCCACATTGTTGATAATGTTCAATTGTCATATCAATGTGGAGGTGTGCTCAAGTATCAAATCGGTTAAATATGTCTTCAAGTACGTACGTTTACATGGGGTCTGAACAAACAAGTTATAAAAAAACGGGGGTTGAAAACGATGGAGAGATCAAGTCGTTAACGAGAATAATGAGATTCCAGATGTCGTGTATGTATCACCCCCGAAGATATGTGGCAAAAGTTATGTCTTCCCTCTATCTAATATCTATCCGCCTGTCAGTCATGCAAGTTCATCTGCCAACTATTCAGTTTGTTAGGTTCAGAGAAGACGATGTATGACTAATATTATAGAGAGAGAAGAAAAAAAAAAAAAAAAAAAAAAAAAAAGAGATCCATGTTGACCGCCTTCTTTGAATTAAACAAGAAAGACACAAACGCAAGGCAATATTTTTATAGAGACATCCCCAGGTACTACACATGGAATAAGAGTACACGCGTGTGGAAACGAAGAAAGCAAGGGAAAATGAAAGGCGGAATGGTTTTCGCTAATCCTGCTGAAGGAGAGTGATTCTATCTCCATGTGCTATTGCAACATGTTAAAGGGCCTACTGGCTTTGATTATCTTTACACGGTCGATGACGTGTTGTACACTATATTTTGTAGAGCGACCCTCGAAAGGGGATTGATAAAGAGTGATAGCTACATCCATGAGTGTCTATGTGAGTCGTCCACGCACGAGCTGCCCTATGCTCTTAGAAGACTATTCACGACCATTCTAATCTTTTGTGAGCCGAGAGATGTTAGAAAGTTGATGGATGACCATTACGAATCACTTTCAGAAGACTACACCTTAAATTGTACAAGTGTTGAGCGCGTTCAAAATGTGGTTCTAACAGACATATCAGCAATTTTACAATCTATGGGTAGCAGTATTAGTGATTTTGATCTTCCCAACATTGCTGCAGATGTACGTCCATATGCATTTGGTTGTCGTAAAGTACATTAGGAATGCTCTATAGTTGTACAAGAGGAAGATATTCTCGCTCGTAATTCTCTTAACACTGATCAGAAAAACGCATATGATACCATCATGCAACATGTTGATGCTGACTCGCTAGGCGTGTTTTTTATCGATGGCCCTAGAGGAACTGGGAAAACGTTCTTATATAAAGCTTTACTAGCCAATGTTCATTCTCGTGGTCTTATTTCACTTGCCACCGCTTCTTCAGGGGTTGCGGCTAATAACATGACAGGGGGAAGAACTGCTCACTCGCGATTTAAGATTCCCATTAATCTTTCTACCAACTCAATGTGCAACATCAAAAAACAAAGTGGCCTAGCTAAACTACCTTGTCAAGCCAAGTTGATAATATGGGATGAAGCATCAATGGCTAAGAGACAAGCTGTGGAGGTGGTGGATCGAACGATGCAAGACATTACAGGGGTCAAGCTTTCATTTGGTGGCAAGATAATGGTTTTAGGAGGGGATTTTAGACAGGTTTTATCGGTCGTAAGACGTGGAACACGGGCGCAGATTGTAGATTCAAGTCTACGAATGTCACCTCTTTGGAGTATAATTAAAAGAATGTGGTTAACCATAAACATGAGGGCACGAACCGACCCGTGGTTTTCAAACTTTCTTTTAATACAAATTGTGTCATTTGTGGAGCAATGTATCATATTCATGTGTCCTTTGTATCATATTCATGAAAAGACGAGATTACGTTATCTCATGTGTAAAATAGAGGGAGGAGTCTGTATGTGCAGACACTTGAATTGAATGACCAAACACTCAAATTGATTGATTTATTTAGTTTCTAAATAGTTTCTAGGTAACCTATTTTTAACATATGAGGGCGATGAATGTTAAATTCGAGAAGAAAGTTTCAAAATCCGTCACCTTTCCTAGGCGCGCCTAGGCTCAAGGCTCTAAATCCCAAGGCTCTGCGCTTTTTGTGAGCCTTGTGCATGTGCGGAGCCTCGATCTAAAAAAACCCCTAGATCTTGAGCCTTAGAGCCTAGGCGCGCCTTAAGGCGCGCTTTTTAAAACTATGGTTGAGAAGGTTGAACCTAGTGATAATCCCTATTTGGGTAAAGTTGTTCAATATTCCCCTTGAAGCCTAGAGTGTAAAGAGAATTAGTGCTTTATCCAATAGGTTGGGTAAGTCATTGGTTATGGATAGTATGATTGCTAGCATGTGTCACAAGGGTACTAGAAGGGCTGCATATGCAAGAGTCATGGTGGAAATTGATGCTAAGAAAGGGTTCAAGGATTCTATTAAAATTCAGTATAAAGACAAGAACGAATGTGTGATCAGAACAAAATTTGTGAAAGTTGAATATTCCTGGAAACCTGCATCATGTTCTCATTGCTGTGTGTTTGGACATAGCAACTTCAGCTGCCAAAAGCACAAAACCAACAATGTTCAACAGAATGAGAAGAAAGAACATCAGAAGAATCATGATAATGAAGGCTTTGTGGAAGTTAAAAGGAGGAAAAACGGAGTTAATAAAAATGGTCTAAATAAGGGGAAGGCACAAAATTACAGTAATAATTTTGTAGCTAATAAAGACAAGATGAATGATAAAGTCCAATACAAATACATTCCAAGAGATGTTGTAAAGGATAAGAAAGAAAGTATAGAAAATGAAATGAAAGAGAATGATGAGCAGTTTAACACTCCTGTACAGAAAAATAGAATGGCTAATGAATCTCCTTCTAAGAAAATGTAGAATGTAGGTTCAAAAAATGTTGAAGAATTGAAAAGGAGTGCTAATAGATATGTTGTTCTTGATGAGAATGAGGGAAATGAGATTGAGGATAATTCTCTTAAAGATAGAAGACTTGAAGTGGATAAGCTCATTACAGAGCAAAGACAGCCAAACGATGATGAAATAGATGATTGGACTTATGATATGAAGGAATATTTTAAGTACAAATAGAAAGAGATGATCAGGAACAATAATGGTAATCAGTCAGAAAGTGATGAAGATGTTGTATGTGAAGAAAATGATACTGCACAAAATCTGGTGAATGATGTGATTGGTGGTAGGGATACAGGGATCCTAATCAATTAAGATTTGTTTAATGGCTGAAAGAAATAGCATGGACTTTAAGTGTGCTACTTGGAATATTAGAGGAATGTGTACTGAAGACAAGCAAAATGAAATCAAAAATATTATTAATGATGAAAATCTATCAGTTTGTGGGGTGCTTGAAACTCAGTTAAAGGCTGATACAGTAAATAAAGTTGGGAATGTGGTGTTTGGAAATTGGAATTGGTGTTCTAATGCTCAATATATTGCTAATAGTTGCAGAATTATTATAGAATGGAATCCTCATCAGGTAATTCTAATGATCGTTCATAGTTCTAAGCAAAGTATTCTATGTATGGTGGAATCTATACAAAGAAATGTGAAGTTCTTTTATAGTTTCATATATGCTAGTAACTCTGGAAGAGAAATAAAAGAGTTATGGAGAGATCTGCTAGCTCACAAAGGAGTTATTAATAATAAACCTTGGATCTTAATGGGTGATTTCAATGTCACTTTGAAATCAAATGAACATTCTTCTGGAAGCTCCACTATGAATGAGGATATGATTGATTTTAATTATTGTGTTAACAGTCTTGAATTGGAAGATATTTGCAGCACAGGTTTCTTATTCACTTGGACAAAATCATTGAAGAACCATAATTCTGGTATTATGAAGAAGCTTGATAGAATCATGATCAATGCAGAGTTTATGCAGCAGTATCAAATTGCTTTTGGAGTATTTCATCCTTTTTTGATTTCAGATCGTAGTCCTGCTGTGATCACAATTCCTAATGGTCTGAGGAAACAAAAAAATCCTTTAGATTTGTAAACTATATTGCAGACAAAGAAGGTTTCATTGAATGTGTCAAGAAAGAATGGGAGTCTGATATAAGTGGATGTAATATGTACAAGGTGGTTCAAAAGCTTAAAAGACTAAAGAAGCCTTTGAATAAACTTAATTGGAGGAATGGAAATTTGACAGAGAAGGTTGCAAATTTGAAAAAGAAGTTGAAAGAGATCCAAAATGAAGTTGAGAAAGACCCTTTTAATTGTGAATTGAAAGAAAAAGCTGTTAAGACTTTGAATGAATACATGGAGGTCTCAAATGATGAATTGAAGCTTCTGCAACAAAAGGCTAGAATTAAATGGTTAAGTGAGAGTAATCAAAACACTGCTTATTTCCGTGGAATTCTTAGATCAAGAAAACACAAGGGAAGAATGGAAAGCATTTGTGATGAAGAAGGGGAAAGATTTGATGGTGACAATGTGGCTGAGGCTTTTGTAGATCATTTCAAAAAAATTCTTGGCAATAAACAGGATGTGCAGCCCTTAAGCTTAATGGATATAAGTTTTGATAAAGTCCTTAATGAAACAGAAGCTGATGACATGATCAGAATGGTTACAGATATAAAATCAAAGAGGCTATCTTTGATATAGATAGTAACAAAGCATCAGGACCTGATGGATTCACATATGGTTTTTTCAAAAAAGCTTGGAGCATTGTGGATCAAGAGGTATGTTTGGCAATAAGGGATTTCTTCATCAATGGGAAACTCTTGGGAGAGATAAATGCAACCATGATAGCTCTGATTCTAAAAACTGAGGTGCCTAGCAAAGTCTCATAATTTAGACCTATTGCTTGTTGTAATGTCATTTACAAAAGCATTAGCAAAATTATTATAAATAGGATAAAAATAAGCTGCAAAAGGTTGTAAATTTAAATCAGAGTGCATTCATCCCTGGTAGACACATCCAAGACAACATCCTCATGGCTTAAGAGCTGTTAAAAGGATATAAAAGGAAGAATGGTGCTAAAAGTTGTGCTTTAAAGATTGACATACAGAAGGCATATGATACAGTAAGTTGGGATTTTCTTAAAGAAGCTTTGATTAAGATTAGATTCCATCCTATGATGATAAAGTGGATAATGACATGTGTCACTACTTCTAAATTCTCCATCTGTATTAATGGAGAGGCTCATGGTTATTTTCAAGGAGGTAGGAGGCTTAGACAAGGTGACTGATGAGGTATAGTCTCCCTCGGAACATCCAAAGGATAAATCTGGCTTAAGATGCTTCTGCCAAACTAACACGGGCTAAACTAAATGCTCCAGAGATGCTGACTTGTCAAAGGACAAGTCAGGTCCAGAGTCACCACCAGAATTCCGGAGAAGCTGGTATGTCGAAGGACATATCAGGTCCGAATTTATTAGCTCCGTCCTAGTGCAGCGACACCTAAGGAACAGTCCGACAAAAGGTACAGTCCTTATGAAGGACCACTATCCTTAGAATGACACGCAACCGACAGGTTGTACCAAGAGAGAGCCCTACAGTTATGTCTTGTAGTGAATCCCAAATAGTATAAAGAGAGGGCTCATTTCCCCAAGACGGGACACAACACCTACTCCGGACCATACTTTATATTCTCTGCATTTATCTCATACCACCATACTTACTCTTACGCCGGAGTTGGTATCGGATTCACACCCTGGGGTGAGCTAACAGTGCTCTTTCTTACTTTCAGCTAGGAGACGAAGGACCAAGCTCCGGAGGAATCAAGTTGAACTCGACATTTATCATCGCTGAGGTCACTTTTACCAAGTACAAGCAGCCTATGTAAATTTACCTTAACATTTGGTGCCATCCGTGGGACCTGGCATCCTAATCTACCCAAAAGAAGAAAAACCAAAGAAGGCATGATTGACTCGCAACCTATAGAGGAGTAATTTCAAGGGCGGCGACAAAGGACGTAGGAACAAAAACCCATGGGGGGGCCCATCAAACCAGACTTACAAACCATGATCAAAGAACATGATGTATTAAGAACCATGATCAAAGAACCATTGATGTATTAAGAACCATTGATCAAAGAAACCATTGATGTATTAAGAACCATGATCAAAGAACATGACCAGCAAGCCAAGATGAAAACCACACCAAGAAAACTTGCCTATGCCGATTCCGACAAGGAAGCTCCGGCTAGGTCACTGGCCAAAGGGTTTTCCGATCGATTCTGTCTCGAATCCTCCGGCATATCCGACACCCACATACAAACTCGCTCTACCAGTAAAAGTCAGAAGACCCCCTCCAAGAAAAATGAGCCGACACATTTAAGAAGGCTGGAGGACCGAAGCACGACCAATGAGAAAGCAAGAAGGGAAAGGTCCAAATCCTGAGGAAAAAGGTCCAGACACCAAGAGATAAGCTCAGACTCCGAACATGAGGAAGGTTCGAAAGACGCTTATGTGGACCTGAATTCACCTTACAAAAGGCTTAAACCCACTCCTTTTACCCTAATAATCACTCGTTTCAAATATCATAGGAGGGCAAAACTCCCTCGAAACATCAGAGTATACGAAGGAAAAAAGGATCTAGAGGATCACTTAGGTATCTTCTCGGCGGCGACCGAGCAAGAGGAATGGTCGATGCCTGTTTGGCGCAAAATGTTTCGCTAAACCCTAGGGGGAGCGGCACGAAACTGGTTTGACGACCTGGACCCTAAAAGTATGGATAGTTTTGAGGAATTAAGCCAGAAATTCTTGGAAGAAATTTCACAACAAAAAAGATATGCTAAAGACCCGACAGAAATTCATGGCATTAAGAGGAGGCAGAATGAAGGCTTGCAAGCTTTCATGGACCGGTTTAAGTCTGAAAATTCACACATAAAGGGGGCTCCTCCGGTCTTACGCATCTCAACTTTTATGCATGGTCATGGTCATTCGGAACTTGCTAAGAAGCTTAATGACAAGATACCCAAGACAGTGGACGACATGTTCGAAAGAGTCAGGGCGTTCATTAGGGGAGAAGTGGCCGCTGGGTCAGGAGAAATGGTTCGTCCTTCTCAAAGGGACAAAGGGTACGTTCGTCTGGCATGGTCCGGAGTACCCGAAAAGGCCAGAAATAGGGGCGGCCCAAGAGAAGCACGAAGGAATATGTGGGTATGCACTCCTTATCCCATAAACGATACTTTCACCTTGCTTATCAAGACTCCGCTCTATTGCAGAACACGAACTCAAGACGTACCCTTACATAGAGCCGAGGATGCTAAGGAAACGGAGCATAGCTCCAAACAAAAGAAGAGTAGTAAAAGATGAAGTAACAGAATGGCTTAAGGCTTGAAAAGTTAGAAAGGTACGATACCCCATGTGGGTAGCCAACCCTGTTCTAGTCAAAAAACCATACGACAACTAGAGGATGTGCATTGACTTTAAAGACTTGAATAAAGCCTGTCCAACGGACCTATATCCTCTGTCAAAGATCGATTGGAAAATAGAATCCCTAATGGGGTTTAATTACAAGTGTTTCCTAGATGCATACAAGGGATACCACAAATATAAATGACCAAAAAGGATGAAGAGAAAACGGCGTTCCATACCGATGAAGGAGTCTTTTGTTACAAAAAAATGCCCTTTGGACTAAAAAATGCCGGAGCAACATATCAAAGATTGGTCGACACCATCTTTGAAGGACAAATGGGAAGGAACTTGGAGGCGTATAAGGATGACATGGTCATCAAAAGTAAGACATAACTAGAAATGATAAAAGACGTTAAAGAAACATTGTTGACACTAAAAAAGGTGAACATGAAGCTAAATCCCAAAAAATGCTCCTTCGGAATGGAGGAAGGCAAATTCTTAGGGTATATAGTTACTTCCGAAGGAATCAGAGCAAATCCAGAAAAAGCAAAGGCCGTGGTAAACATGTCCTCACCAAGCAACCTGAAACAAATGCAACGGCTAAGCGGCAAACTTGCTGCCTTGAACAAATTCCTTTCTAAACCAACGGAAAAAGCCCTACCCTGCCTGGACACCCTCAAAAAGTGTACAAATAAAAAGGAATTTCATTGGACAGCAGAGGCCGAAGAAGCATTCCAGAAATGAAGAGGCTGATAACGGAGCTACCAACCTTAACGGCCCCAAAGAAGGAGGAAGAACTCATGGTCTACCTATCAGCGGCCAACAAAGCAGTCAGCGCTGTTCTATTAGTGGAAAGACATGGGAGACAAGCCCCAATCCATTACGTAAGCAGAACATTGCAGGGCGCTGAAATTAATTACCAACCGATGGAAAAGCTAATTCTAGCACTAGTACATGCCGTTAAACAATTGAGAAGGTATTTTCAAGGCCATATAATCAAGGTTATCACAGACAAACCCATAAGTCAAATATTAAACAATCGAGAAGCGACAGGAAGATTGGCTAAGTGGGGGATTGAGCTCGAAGCCTATGGCATCAAATATGCCTCGAGAAGCGTGATAAAAGGACAAGTACTCGCCGATTTCCTAGCAGACACAATGGCAGAGGACAGCTCTACACAAGTAAAAGCATGTGGTCCGAATGATACTTTGACAAAAGGAAAAAGCAGGGAAGAGCAGAAGCTCCGGAAACCATAGACACTAAAAACTTGGGGACCAAAACAGACTATGGAAACTATATACTGACAGAAATCCAATGAACACGGATCCGGGGAGGACTCATCCGAATAGATCCAAAAGGAGCAGAATATTCCTATGCTCTTCGATTGAACTTCGCCAACTTAAACAATAATGCGGAATATGAAGCGATGCTGGTAGGTTTAAGAATAGCAACAAAAATGAAGGTCGAAAAAATGCATGCATGTGTAGATTCGAAGTTGGTAGCAAGCCAGGTGGAAGGATCATATGAAGCAAAAAAGCAAAAAAACCAAAAAATACAAGGAAAAAGCCTTAGAAATGATCCGTAGCTTCAACAACTTCTACCTAAGCCATATACCAAGGGGAGATAATAAAAAAGCTGACGCTTTAAGAAAGCTTGCAGTAGTGCAATGTGAAGGATTAACAAATGGGTGTGCTGATTGAGGAACTCAATGAGCGATCGGTGGATACGATAGAAGTCAATGCAATCATTGAAAAAGCAACAAGAACTTGGATGACATCTCAAGAATATATTGAACATGGAAGCCTATCAGAAGATGCTGCCGAGGCACGAACGATTCAAGCACGCAACTACACCATAGAGGAAGGAGTCTTATACAGAAAATCATACTTATAGCCACTACTCCGATGCATAGGTCCGCGGCAGGCTAAATATCTGATAAAGGAAATACACACGGGGTCGTGCGGAATGCATGACGAACCAAGGAGGGTAGTCCATAAAGCTATGAATGCTGGATACTTCTGGCCAAGCATGCATCAGGATACCAACAATGAAGTATCGAGCTGCGACTCATGTCAAGTATACGCCACCATATCGAAGCTGCCAAAAAAATGACATGATCGCTGTAACTTCAGTCGTTGGCCCTTCCAAAAATGGGAAATGCGACATTGTTGGACCTCTCCCGAGGCTCCAGGGAAGAAAACAAGTACTTGATTGTAGCTCGTTGATTATTTTTACCAAATAGATGTAGGCTAATTTAGTAACTAGCTTAAAACTGGTGAACAGGTCAAAAAACTTCGAATTTGATAACATTGTATGCAAAGTTTGGAATACTGGCAACCCTCATACAGGACAATGGAACCTGTTGATTAACGAACCATTCAAGTCTTGTGCAAAGGACCAGGAATAAAACTCGTCTCTACCATCGGTATATCATCCTCAAGTAAATGGAGCTGTGGAAAGGGCTAATCGAAGCATAATGCAAGGAATCAAAACAAGGCTACATTAGGAAGGAGGAGCATGGGTAGAGGAATTGCCAAATATGTTATGGGCCCACAGGACAACACCTAAAATAAGTAATTGGGAAAAACACAATCTGAGTTCTGAGCATAAGTACCGATGCTTGTATTACCTGCAGAAATGCATCCCCACAGAAGAACAATCCAGAGGTTGCCGATGAAGTAAATACAGGAAGCACTTAGGATGAACTTTAACCTGCTCAGAAGAGCGAAAGAGAGGTAGCGACAATCAGAGAAACAGACGGAAAAAAAACAAGTGGAATGTATTCTCAATCAACGAGTCCATCATAAACAATTCAAGGTAGGAGAATTCGTCCTTTGAAAAAACGAGCTATCAAAAGCAGAAAACACAGGCAAACTTGGACCAAAACGGGAAGGACCATACGAGGTTGTTGAAACACATGACACTCTAGTAATTTGAGGAAATATTACATGTAATAGGAAGTAAGGGAAAGGAAGAAAATTGTTGCTAAACCTTCCGAAAAACAAGTATTTTACATCGGAAGCAACGAATCTAATGTTACATCTATTGTATGGTATGAAAGAACAACTTTTGAATCCATGAAAACACAAATGCATTGGATGGTTCACTACCGTCGGATGAAATAATAAGCAACAACAAGGGTGAAGACTAAATACCTAAGTTTGACCCTGTTGGATGGGAGGAAGCGATCACAAAGTCTTCCCCCTCCCTCGAAAGCTCTCTGATGAATAGCTACATTGGATGGAGAAATATCATGCAAGCTACATAGATTCTAATAACAATTGTTTATGTATGTATGCTTAAAACGCAAAGAGTTGGCTAATACTCTGCATGGGTATGCACCTATTGCCGCGTCTTAAGAAACAAACAAATACAAAGGACAAACATGTATATACTATGTAAAAATGGGACAAATAAGCAAGTTAGGCACAACATAAAGGGAAGTGACAAAGACATAGGATAACATAAATCGACCCGAAGGAGTGCAAAATAAAACACCATCAAAAGAGGCGATAGTAACAAAACCATTGTCAAGTGTTCGGAACATTACATATCCAACAAAGTTGGCAAAATCTAACAAACATAAAGGTCAGTCTAAATACTAGCAGCCGAATCATCAGAAGCATGGTCAAGGAGGCACTTGTTCCGGAGCTTCATTAACACTGGAGGGAGCAACGGAAACTAAGGTAGCAGAACGAACGAATTTGTCTGGCAATATCTGGGCCACATCAGAAAGAGTACCTTCGAATGCTGCAGCAATCCTGCTAAGAAAAGGAAAAGGCTTTGTAGGAAAATCAACGAGAGCGCCTTGTCAAAAATCAGCATTAGCACCCCGCATGAAAGTTAGAAACTTTCGGGATCAGATGCTTCAAGTCAAACTTCAGTTCGCCCCCATGCATAACCACCTCTAGACACATAATTATGCCAGAGTGCAACACGAGCATGAGCAGCATGAAATTCATCACTCGATAACAACTTTTGAATAATACTCTCCACACCATAACCAACAAACTGAGTAACCTCATCCCTTAAACCATCCATAGCATCCTTATATCCTTAAGATTTGGACTTCTCTAGGACAAGTTCATTTTGCAGGTATCTCACAGTAAGAGCTTGCTTTGATAACTTAGCATCGGTTTGGGTTAGTTCCTCTGATAAACTTGCAGAAGTAGTTTTAGGCATCGGCTAAGTTGACGACTGCAGCTTCTTTACCTCCTCGAATAAGCAGCATCTTAAGAACGTAACTCCTTATTCTCCTAACCCAAAGCATCATAACCTATTTACAAGCTCTCAAGCTTACTGTCCAGGGAAGTAACCTCTTAACAAAGCAACTTAACATATCCTTTCTTCTTATTAAGCTTCTCTTGAAGATGGGCCTTAGATGAAACCAAGTTGGCATAACAAGAATTCAACTCATAGCCATAAGAAACCAACAGAGCACTAAGGACATTAACACGATTTAAAAACTCCTATGCAAGAAAATATTCAGTCCTCCTAAGCTCAGCCGGTGTAATGGTCCGATCCAAAGCCTTCCTGTATACATTCTGATCATTAATATATCCTTACATATGATGCTAAGTTTTGGGTGTGAATGAGGTCCTTTCCACTCCTCTTTTGTTTTTCAAAGGAGAGGAAACCTTACTTATGGGTAAGGGCATGTGATGCGGAACAGGCTGCAAGAGGAAACTGTGTCAAATCAATCTCTGCTCACATGTAGTAGCGGTTCCTATAAATCATTTCTGTTAATTTGATATAATCAAACTTCGCGAGAAAGAGCATACAAGCCAAACAATCCAGTGGAGCCCTTTGACTCCGAATAACTCTCCAGCCCCGGGACTTCCCAACACTTCCAATTGCTTAACAACTCCTAAAAATCCATCAAAAAACTTTGCCAAAATAACAATTATCTAGAAGTATTGAAGGAGGAAATAGCTGCAGACCTCAAAGTGGGAATAAGGCTTACGTACCCAGAAGTAGAAGCAGGGGCCGAAGTCCCAACATGGGATGGTTCAGAAGCACTCACAACAGCTATAGAAGGAGGAGCACACAACCTATTACCAAGACGCGATATAGGGGCTGAAACAGCCCTCATAGAAACACCTTCATCTCTCTCCAAGCTATCCTCAATCTCATCACATAAATCAGCTAGGTCAGCTTTATCCGTACCTTCGGCCTAATCCAACTCCAGAGCACTAGAACTAGCTTCCAATCTCTTTTCTCAGCTTCCTCTTGTTTTAGATGGTCCGACTAGTTGAGAAGAACCCTTTGACTTCTGACAGACTAGAATCTAGTAGAGATGCAGAAATCTCATCTGGAGTATGCAACGGAATAATAGCACCTTCCGTTGCTGGCGTAGTAGTATGCGACGGAACACGCTCTAGTAGCAGCAAAGAGAGATGATGAGATTCTTTAGCAATTTTAGCATCACTCCAAGAGGGAAGAGTCATAAAATCATAGATGCTCATCTTTGCATGAAAGGCAAAACACCGGTCAACACATGACAAAAGAAACAAAAAAAAAAAAAAAAAAAAAATAACAAGGATGTAATATTACCCTCCCTAGCCTACCAGCATTATCATCAACCCTTCGGAAGACCGGATCACATTCTTTATTAAACCACACAGAACTCAACCTAGAATGAACAAGCATCTCCTCCCTCATCTCACAAAGACAATTCAAGCGAGCACGTAATCGCTGCACATCATTCTGGTCATAACCATCAGAAGGAAGATCATCCGAAACACATAAACAAGAATGTTCTCCTCTGTCAGGCCCCCCCCTCCTTGTTCATGAATAAACTATACGATCTATATGAAAAAACTTGCTTCTCTCTACTTTTTCAAGCTCGAAGGACCATCATCCATACAAATGTCCTCCGTATTACGACATTTGGAGAAAGAAAACCAATCCCCTTGTTTGCAAAGACATTGAAACACACGGAAGAAAGTAACGGTGGGATATGCACCTTGAAATATTTAAGCACGGATAAAAGAAATATTGAAAAAGGAACACGACGCAGAAACTAGAGAAACTAAGGAATTAAATGCACTATAGCTCAGCAGGGAAGACGATCAATGGTAAACCCGAGATTAGGCAAACCAGGATGGAGATCTAGTGGTATATGATAAGTCTTCACCAAATCTTTTAAATCATTCTTAGAAAGGGCACAGATACAATCTTTCATATCATTTTTAGACATGTGGGAAAAATAGGAAGAAGAAGAGAGAGAAAGTACCTACTTTAAAAAAAGAGATGCAGCGGCAAGCAACCTGACCTTGAGACAAAGAGAATGAGATGCAACGACACGGGTAAAAAATCAAAATGTGAAAATGTGAAAACAAAGGAAAACTATTTATAGTGGCTCTAGGAAAATCAACTGTCACCACGTAAGCAAGATGCAACCCTAGTAAATAATGAAGGAAAAATATCCCATGATGACGACACGTTAGCTTTTACCAAGTGGATTTGGATGAGCCATGCCTCCAGAGCAGTAAAAAAAGAGAGAGAGAGAGGTAGAAGACAAATTCTCAGTCCTTAATTACAAATTGATGAGTCTAGCACGAAAGCCTAAATGGCATTCATACTAGACTGGGGGGACATGATGAGGTATAGTCTCCCCCAGAACCACCGCCTTTGATTGGAACTCCCGAAAAGTAAAACTTGAATAAGTTCCGTGACTACCATGGGGACAAAGGTCACAACACTAACCACTGTTATCACTTAAAAAAGCAAATAGAAGAAGCTGTGGCCTCAGGGAAATTGGCTCATCTAGTGAAAGACATCCGTCGGAATAACCAACGGAATAGGAACTAGGGAAGGAACAGTGTGAAGGTCATAAACATGATAAGGGAAAAAGGAATCCGCAAGAGACCTTTCAAAAAAGGAAGGTTCGGTCTAATGAGCGAACTCACCTTCTCGGCAATCCCCCAGAGTTAATTGACAGATGAACCTATCATATTAGAAGGAATTATAGAAGGAAATCAAGTCCGAAGGATCCTTATGGACGGTGGAAGTTCGTCAGAAATTATGTATGAACACTGCTTCAGAAACCTTGATATCAACATCCGGTCAAGGCTCAAAAGGTGTAAGGCTCCAATGATAGGTTTTTTAGGAGAAACATATCACCCCCTAGGGTTAATAAGTCTTCGAGTAACCATGGGAAAGAAGGAAGAAGTAAGACCGTGCTAATGGAGTTTGCAATAATAAAATGTTATTCACCGTACAACATCATAATAGGAAAGACCGGAATGAGAAGCCTCGGAGCAGTAGGTACCACTATCCACTCTATGATCAAATTCCCTACTGACCAAGGAGTTGTAACAATGGAAACTAGTAGAGAGACTTTGCGAGAATGTAAACACTTGTAAAGGGTATAAGGATCATAGAAGGAGGTGCAATAGCGTTAACGTAAAGAGCAAATATCCAGGATAAGGGAACAAGTAATCTTAAAAGGAAGAAGTAACTCCGGAAGAAGGCCTAGTTTGGGTCCGGTATCGCTTGAAAAAGCACGAAGCAAAGAGGACATAGAGGAAGTATTCACCATCCATGAACGTCCAGACCAGTATGTGACGATGGGAACCGCGTTGCCAACCAATTGCAAGCAGTTACTAGCAGATATTCTACGGGAAAACATAGAGGTATTCGTATGGACCGGATCAGAAAGTACAATCGTTCCGCGGTTTGTCATGGAGTATCAATTAAAAATATATCCCCTTGCCGAACCAGTGGTTCATAAGAGACGACCCGTGTCACCTGAAGGAAGACTATCACTGAAAGAAAGGGTGTTCCATTGGTTAGGGGAAGGACTAATTAGAAAGGTTCGACACCCCGAGTGGATCACCAATACGATACCAATCAAACTAGAAAATGGAACCTGGAAAGTACAGATGGATTACTCTAGTCTTAACAAAGCTTGTTCCAAGGACATGTATCCCTTTTCGGAAGAAGGGGAAGAGCTAGCATCTTTAATGGGATATCCGTATAAATGTTTCCTCCGACTTTCAAAAGAATACAACCAACTAAGAATGGCAGAAGATGATGAAGAAAAGATTCGATTCCATACGGAAGAAGGAGTATATTATTTCACTCATATGCCGAAAGAATTAAAGAACTTCGCTGCTACACTTCAGAGGATGATGGAAAAGGTCTTAGCCGATCAAAGAGGACGAAACGTGGAAATACACTTGAAGGAAGTAGTAATAAAAAGCAAAAGTGAGCAGAACCTAATTCAGGACGTTAAAGAAACGCTAAGAAAATTGAGAAGAGTAAACATCAAGATTGATCCGACCATGTCTTCGTTTGGAGTGAATGAGGGAAAGTTCCTTGGCCACATGGTAACAAAAGAAGGACTAAGAGAAGACCCTGAAAGAATACAGGCAATCATCCTAATCCCCACCCTAAGAAGTCCAAATCAAATATGAAGCTTATTCCTACAACTAACAGCCATTAGCAAGTTCATCCCGAAGCTTGCGGAGCTGAAGTACCCCATACGTGAGGCCCCGAACGAGGATGGAGACATCAAAAGAAGCTGGATGGACGAATGAAGCTAAAGAAGCTCTCCAAAGGATAAAAAGGAAATTAGGCAAGTTGCAAAAATTATCCATCCTCGAAGAAGGAGCGACTCTGATGTTATGTCTACGACAAAGAAAGGAGACAATAAGTTATGTACTACTGATAGAAAGGGAAGGAATCCAGATACATGTTTCCTATGTGAGCCGACCTCTATAAGGAATGGAGATATGCTACACCCCAATGGAAAAAAGGGTACAAGCACCAATTCACACCACAAGATCCTTGAGAACAATCTTTAGAATGCATAAGGTTAAGGTGGTAACCGATGGACCAATGGAAGAAATACTAAAACTCTCTGGAAAAGAAGGACGATTAGCAAAATGGGCCGCTGAAATACGTACATATGACATCTCGTATATCCTAAGAAAGGAAGCTGAAGGGTTAGCAATGAAGAAGTTCTTCGGTCAAGGAGAGCAAGTAGAGGGAACACCAGATGCAAATAAAGGAGGAACATTCACCCTAAGCAAGAAGCTTCAAGCAAAATCAACCCCAACACCAAGGGCTTGGCGGTTGTATTTAGGCAAAGAAACAATTAAAGAAGGTTCGGGTGTAGGAATTATCCTAGTTAGCCCTGAGGAAAAGATGCATTCGTATGCCATTCGTTTGAAGCTGAATTCACCCAACCATGTCATGGATTATGAGGCATTATTGGCAGGTGGTATGTGCTTAATTACACATACCTTTTACCTTTAAAAACGAGCTAAAATAACCAAAAACGGACTTAAAATGCCAAATATACGCTTGTTTTGCTAATTGTATTGTGCAGGAACGGATAACTAAGAAAAGGACGAAAAACAAAGCCAAAACGACAAAACCGGACTCGGAATGGAAAAGACTGTGAAAGACAAAGCCAAATCGAAGCCGAAAAGTCAATAAAGTCAAAAAGTCAACAGAAAAGTCAACTGGTCAAAGTCAAAGTCAACCCCGACAAATCCAAAAGTCAACATGTGAAGAAATATAAGTTTGAGGGTTAAAATTGCCAAACCCTAAACTTGTATTTATAAGAAGAAAAGAGAAAAAGAAAGACAAGGGGGAAAACTGCCAAGATGGGAAAGTTATACTACGAGGGCCAAAACTGTCAAGCCCTAGCACATAAGGACGGTTCATGCAAAGAGTTATATAACTCTTGGGGACTTAACTTGCAAGTCCCCAAAGTTATATAACAAAAAGGACGATGGATGCAAAGATGCATATATCTTTGAGGGGCCGATTTTGCCAAAACCCCAAACCCACACTCTGTCTCTCTCAAACCACTTTTCCCGCCATTATTTTCCCCCCCAAAAACAACTCACGGGTTTACAAACCCGTTTTTACCCTGTAGACTATCACCACCACCATGGTCAAACCTTTCCCAGCTGTAAGATTGCCAGGTTGGCAATCCCACATCTCCCCAAGACTTATTTCGATGGCTATGATGAAACCAAAGAAGCACAAATGGAAATTAAAGGCTGAGATTGCTTTGGGCTTTAACCTCTCACAACACAAACACAAGAAGACCCCTGGGACATCTATAAAAAGAGAGTAGTTAGTTAGTTTTTTGAAGCAGTTTGTAATTTTTTTTCGTATTTTTAAGCATTCTCTTTTAAGTTCTTAGAAATCAGCTTTAATTACTTGTACTTTGTAACTTTTAGCTTGTGCTTTATGATTTTAAGCAATAAAATTCAGTTTTAAGTTTCAAGTGTTTTTCATTTCATAATTTAAGCTGTTTTACCTGAAGAAGCTCTCAATAAGCTCTTTTGGGCTTATTCCTGTTCATAAGCTCAAATTCAGTTAAATCCTTATTTTAAGTCATTCATTTTTTCATTTTGTTCATTTCACATTTAAAAATGATCACTAGAGGTCATTTGATGCATTTTGGAGGCTTTTGAGAAGCAATAAGCTAATATAGCTTATTGAGCTTTAAGCTCATTGGTTTAGAGGCTAAGGAGCCATTAGGTTCAGGTTTTAAGCCACTCACTCAGATAGAGTGGCTTGGTTCTGAGACAACAAAAGAACTCAGGTTTCATTTTCTAAAATTCATTTTAGCTTATACATAGCTTAATTCTAGTAGCTTATTTCTTTGTTTTCTTAGTGCTTAATCCTGTTTAGTATTGTTTAGAATAGTTTAAAAATGCAAGTGATTTAAACTTTGGTAGTTAGAATCCAATAAGCTCTCATTACTTTAATTCTGTCATAATTAGTATAATAGGCTAGCTGAGAAAGTGCTTATTTCTTATTAATAAGCTAAGCATTTTAGAGTTAAAATAGC
>BQNB010061543.1:0-36443 GCA_026074375.1 Tanacetum coccineum | reverse complement strand
TTGACTTTGTCCTTTCCATTCCGTGCTTGAATTTGTTTGTTTTTGGCTTTCTTTTTGTTCCTTTTCTTGAATATCCGTTTCCTGCACAACACAAATGCAAACATACAAATACAATGTATTTTTGGTACGTTTTTAGGCTTTTAAGTCCGTTTTTAATGGAAAATGGTATGTGTAATTAAGCACATACCAATAGGCGTGGGTTTAGGGTTATGGTTCTGTTGTTTCGAAATCGGGACATCAAGTTTCATATTGGTGTCAACTGAATTCTGCCTTTGGTATTTTGCTACTGTAACGAACAAATGGAAACTCCCGATCTAAACATTTGACAATGACAATAGAAAATTAGACACGTCATGCACACCCAGGAAGCGGATAAAGCCAAAACGTTTACCTCGTTTTGATCTTTTGTTTGCGATGAAGGTGTCTGCCAAGCGACCATATGGCATGAAGGTTTTCCATAGTTCTTTAGCATTGATTGATTCTGGGAAATTAGTGACGTAAAAAGAAGATGCGACCTTTTCAAGATCTTTTTGAAACGGATTGCCGATAGGTTTAGTGATGTTGTCTTTGTTTTTCCGAAAAATCTAGGTCCAACCATTCGCGTCGGTGTTGTGTGATGATCTTCCCATGTTGAATGCCCCCCACCCACCCAATGATGATTGGAGAAAGGGTAACAAATCCGAGAATAATGGAGGATGGCGGGTTTAGGGTTTTAGGAGAGAGAGATAGCGGCTAGTATGTATTAGGGTGCTCGAGACTACTAATATTGTCGGCTTATTTTCTAGCACAAAGTTATTCCATATTATTCGAAATACTCATGTTAATTATTTGCGTATTTTAAAATAAAACAAACTTACATGAGGTAGTAAGACCCTAATTTTAAAGCTTTTAGCTTAGTTGAATGTAAAGTTACTTTTTTACCAACACAATTATCTTAAAACTTTGTACAAATGAATTTGGCTGAAAACTTTTAACCAATTACCATCTTTGCATATTTCGCGAAATAAGCAAATTGTAACACTGTCTTTTATATTTTATAATTACATCATTTCGAAGTTTCTTATAAAATTCACTCTTACAGAAAAAAATTGGGCCAATAAGAACACTTGATTTTGACACGTAGACAAAATCGTGCGATGTATTTGGTTAAAAAAAGTAAAAATTATATCCAATTTAGTCAAAATTGAAATTTTTTGTGGAAGAATTTGGTGGAGAAAAAAATACATAAAAATACATGTGTCAAATTTGTGAAAACAAAAACTTAAAAAAATGAGATAATTAATAAAACTTTAGTGATTGAATTTTAAATAAATACTGTATTATAGAGTTAAGTGTAAATTTATAAGTTTTCATATTTTTAACAGCTTCAAAAAATAAACAAAGAACCCTTAGACTTTGTACCCATAGACTTATATTTTAAAAATAAAACGTATACTCCGTATATTGTTTTAAAAATACAACATATATATGCACAAGATTATTAATATCAAAATGAAAGCACGTGTGTATATATATAAATAGACGCTGTTTTACGTATACGAACAACTCATTTTTTTCCTTTGTATGAGTTTAAGTAAAAATATCCGGTAAAAAAATATTTTTACTATATGCGTTCAATAAAGACTAATTGTTATTCTATTTTATAAGTTTATCACATGTGTACATGTGTTTTAATATTAAATACGGCTAAATTATTATTAACACAAAACAACATGGGATTAATATTCTTTGCTTAATATGGTAAGAAACATTTATTATAACTGTTACAATTATTTAAATTAAGAGAAATCATCATTCACAAATACTGATATAATGATAAACAAGACTTTCAATGTGCAAATACGAAAAAATAATAACACTTGTAAAATTAACACTCAATTAAAATTTAATTTCTAAACCCCGTGCGTGTGCACGGGTATTAAAACTAATATAGAATTTCTTAAAAGACTTTCATTTAAACATCTTATCTTATTTTCAAGCAGAAATTAAACATAATAAGCAAATTAAACCATCCCAAACACCCTTCCTAAGAAGGGCTATCAATGTGGACAGACAGGTTGTATTAAACGGTGCAAGGTACGTGTGTTTGCCATTCAAAAATTATTTAATTATTACTTGACAGTAGTAAAGAAATAAAGATGACCAATGTGAAATGTGCAAGGATGAAGATAGGTACTTGTCTCTAATAAAATTGCTGTTCCAGAAAAAAACATTAAATGATTTGATGCATCACTTTATAAACAGACTTCTTTCAAGTCTTTGCTTTCTATTTTTATCCCAGCAAGCCAAATATAGTTCTCAAGTCCGCACAGCTATCTATTCACTGTAATTTCCTTTCGGTTTCTTTTTTTCATTATAGTCTCATTGGCTTGATCAAACTCTTTTTAAGTTTATGATCTCAAAAGAAAACAATGAGTGACATTGTTACTAATCAACCCATAATGATGATAGCTGTTACTGGTACCTTATTTTGGATGCTAACGACTTCTGGTGCATTAGACACCATACTCCCAAATCAATCCATTGCTGATGGCGAGTCCATCGTCTCACAAAATGGGACATTCGAGTTGGGTTTCTTTAGCCCAGGGAATTCGAAAAACCGTTACCTTGGGATATGGTACAAGAAGATAAATAGTACAATTATATGGGTTGCTAACAGTGACACCCCACTTAAAAGTACCTCAGGTGTTTTCATGTTTAACAAAAAACAATTGCTACTGATGCAAAATGCTACCATAATTTGGTCGTTTGACTTCGTGGCGCCGATTACAGATATAACTGCAGTGGCAATGCTTTTGGATAACGGGAATTTTATAATCAAAGGCAGAAGTAACAAGAATTTCATTTGGCAAAGTTTTGATTATCCTGGAAATACTTTTTTACCCGGGATAAAATTTGGGAAGAACTTTATAACGGGAAAAGAGAGATATATGACATCATGGAGAAGCAGAGATGATCCTTCACCGGGTGAGTATACAATGAGGTGGAAGATGGATGAATACCCACAAGTGTACAAGATGAAAGGTTCAGTCATTCAATCGAGAATGGGACCATGGAACGGAGAGAGTTATGCGGGCCTGCCAATATTTTCACAGAACCAAATTTCAACATTCAAGATGGAAATTGTTACCAATCAAGAGGAAAGTTATTTCGTGTACACGTTGAATAGTACCAAAGTTTTAGAAAGAGCAATACTTACAGAAGACGGGATAATAGAATTCTGCCATCATGACCGTGACAGTGAGGCCCAAGATTGGATGCAAGATTGGACTATACCCTTGGATAACTGTGACAGCTATGACATGTGTGGCCCGTATGGAAGCTGCAACATCCTCACTTCACCTTACTGCGGGTGTCTGAAAGGGTTCAAACCAGCAGCGGGATCACGCGTCGATGAGTGGCCTAGTGGATGTCAAAGGATGGTAGCTCTTGATTGCAAGCGCGCAGAAGGTTTTCTAAAGTACCCTGGAGTCAAATTACCAGACACAAAAGGTGCGCTCTTCAATGAACACATGACTCTACGGGAATGTGAAGTAGCATGTAAGAACAATTGCTCATGTATGGCTTATGCAAATCCATACATCTCACCAGCCAGAAATGGATGCTTGCGATGGTTTGGTGATTTGATTGATGTCAGAGTTTATCCACAAAAAGGTCAAGATCTTTACATTAGAATGGCTGCCTCTGAAGTATTACGTAAGTCCCTGTCTTCATAATCAGGGCTAAATCTTTACTTAATCCATTTTGACAACATCTAGCTTTTCGCAGGGATCCAATCAGGGCCGAACAACAAGAAACGATTGCAATTGGAGGTTTTCTTGTCAATATCAGCAGTAATGATTATATTGAGCATGATATTGGCACTTTATCTATGGATTAAGTGGAAGAGATCAAATGTCAATTCAGACGGTAAGTGATAGCATGGTTAATTGTTATGTATACATTGATTAAAAAAAGTTGGCTTCATCTATACTTCATATTTTCAGGTAGTGAAGCAAAGCTTCTAGATACAGATCATGAGGGAAGCATTGAAATGGGAGAGATACACCTGCCGTTGTTTGGTTTATCAGCAATTGCTAAGGCGACAAACAACTTCTCGGATGGCAACAAGCTTGGAGAAGGCGGTTTTGGTCCAGTTTACAAGGTAAGTATGGTGGTTATTATTATAAACTAATGTCAACAGTGGAACCTCCCCAAAGTACCAGCAAAGCATTTATTTTGACATTTGCATGGGAAAGAAAAGGAAGAAAGCAGTTGCACAATAAGTACATACGAAATTGCTCTTACATATTAATACAAGACTATTCAAGTGTATGAACAACAAAATACCTAACACGTTCCCTTTTAGTCTTTGATTTTAAAAAGAGAAAAAAAGAAGAAAAAAACTAGTGTGTGTGCGCATTTAATTAGTGATAAAGTATATAAGATATAAGTAGTGCATTGTTTGTGTTCTTGTGTAAGAGCATCTCCAATGCTTCAATCTATCAAAGACTTTTCTCATTTATGACAATTAATTTCTCATAACTTTTATATTACAAAAAGTCATTCATACAAATACACTCCAATGCACAAAAGCTTTTCAAAAGCTTTTCACACATATTTTGTCTAAACTACTCTTATGTATGCATACTTTTATAAAATGGTCTAGATTGTAAATGTATAATTGCTACTTGTTTTGTTGTGCTGATGGCATATGCAAAAATTTCCTCAATATGCTAGTTTGTTTTTAATTGCCACTATCCATGCTAGTTGTTTATGCTGGCAGTTCAAGTAGTGTTTCTGCTGGTTATATTATAGAGTTTATGCTGGAAGACTTAGAAGCCGTTCCTGCTGATTATGTTCCTGCTGGTCATGTTCTCATTTCTGCTGACATATATAGAATCTGCTGATCTTATTTATAGACAATTAATAAAATGCAACTGATATGGAAATGATAAAAAGTAATACAAATATGTTGAAATGAGGGGTATAAGATGAACACTCAACAAACTAGACAATTAATAAAAATAGTTTGATCACTTTCTATAAAACGCTTGCCATACAGTAAGTCTTTATCAAAAAGTTGTTTGTAAACCTTTTGTTACAATGCTTCAAGTTATAGAATAGCTTTTTGTAATAGTAAAAAGTCATCTAAAAACCTCACAATTGGAGTTGCTCTAATGTAAACTAGTTTTAATCCCCGTGCACGCACGGGGCTTGTATATTATGTTTTTTAAATATATTTATAATTTTTATTTTTTCTGTTTTATAAGTTATGAAATTTTAAAGGGTTATTTGTTTTTTTTAAACTCATAATAAAATTTGTAAATTTATAAATTTACATTTAACTCTATACAATTTATTTAAAATTAAACACTAAAGTTTTATTAATTACCTCCTCTTTTTTTCAAGTTTTTGTTTTTATAAATTTGACACATATATTTTTATGTGTTTTTTTTCTTTATCAGATTTCTTCACCAAAATAATGTCAATTTTAGAAGTATTTAAGCTTTTTAATTAAACATATATTCAAAAATAATAAAAATTTTGAAGCATCATACCTAATAAGGAAAGATTCTTTTTTTTAAAATGCAAAAGTCTTCATTTTTCGTTTTCCTTTACTAGGTAAAAGATTAGAGATTTGTGTACTAGACACGAATCCTATTGAGCAAGGAGTCCTGCCCGAACACAACCTCGTATACAAAACCCTGCCCATGTGCGATTTCTTTAAACTATTTTGTTGAATTCCGGATCCCAATAATGTATCAAAAAAATCTAAACACAAAATAGTAACTTTTTAAGTCTGAAATGGACATAAACCCGTCAAACATGCTAAGAAATAATCTTCCATTGTCAAGAACTAACTCATACAACATGGCAACACGCAATGGATGTACAGAAACATAATATTGTCCTTTTATAACTCATACAACATGGCAACACGCAATGGATGTACAGAAACATAATATTGTCCTTTTTATAACTAATGCATCAATAAATGGTTATTTTCAGGGTGTACTCAAAGGGCAAGAAGTTGCAATCAAGCGGCTGTCACAGTCCTCTCATCAAGGACTACAAGAATTCAAGAATGAAATTATTTGCATCGCTAAACTGCAGCACAGGAATCTTGTGAAGCTTCTAGGATATTGCATTCAAGGAGTCGAAATAATGCTGATCTACGAATACCTACCTAACAAAAGCCTGGACCGGTTTATTTTTGGTCTGATTCCATTAAAATCATAGATATTTTCATCTACCAATGCCTAATATATTAACTAAATCAATCTAATTAACTAAGTTGCACAATTTTTATCAGACAATAAAATGAAGCATCTACTTGATTGGCCTCAGCGATTCAATATTATTAACGGGATAGCTCGAGGTCTCCTTTATCTGCATGAAGATTCTAGACTTAGAGTTGTCCACAGAGATCTCAAAGCCGACAATATTTTGCTGGACGTAGACATGAACCCAAAGATATCAGATTTTGGTATTGCTAGAATGTTTGGAGCACACGAAACTCAAGCAAATACACAAAAAGTGGTCGGAACCTTGTATGAACTTATTAACCGTGTGAGTACTAATACCTTTGACATCTTGACTAGCTCTATATTTACATGTTTATTACTTGTATTCAGGGGCTACATATCTCCTGAGTATGCAAAGCATGGGATATTTTCGGTGAAGTCAGATATATTTAGCTTCGGTGTTTTGGTGTTGGAGATCGTTAGTGGGAAGAAAAATAGAGGATTCAGTCATGAAGATCATTCCGATAACCTTCTTGGACATGTAAGTTTCTCGAATAGCATTGCACACACTAATTTTTCTAATAATCAAAACTTTGAACCGCCCGCTAAAATAAATCAACAAGAGCCAAGTAGACACACAAGTTAGTTTTACTTAATAGAATACGATCCCACTATCCCAGGTCCCAGGGGCAACAGTGAACGAAACTCTTCCTAAGATAACTAATAGTTATATTTAGCATTAAGTGCAACTTCTACTATATCACATCATATCATGTTGATATCAAGAATGCATAAGTTGTTCTAAACATAATACATAGGCGAAAGGACATCGGTGACTAAACACGAGCGGACCCATGGGAATTTTCCGGGGGTTCCTGTGAACCACATGAGGTTTTGCAGCGTAGCGTAAATTTTTGTCAACAATCCTTTTATCTCCGAAATGAACCTTGTCTCAAAATTTGTGTTACATGTCTTGTTTATTTAGTTCATTACTTATGACAAACAAAATTTGTGCAGTTGCCATTTATAGTCCTAGGTTCACATAGTAAATAATCTTACCAAATGTCTAGACACATATTCCTTATGCAATTACTGTGTCTAGTACAATGTGTTTATTGACTTCCCCTACCAACAATCATTTTAAGAGGAAGACTTGTGAGCATAAGACAAAAAGATGGAGTATTTATTGAGCTTAAAAACAAACAGTATTTCGTATAAATATATAATGATGGAGATCATATCATACATAGAGTTGATTTGCACATATTTTGTTTTTTATTTGCACACACAGGCATACACGGTGTTAAAGCATGTTATAAATAAAGTACAAATTAATGTCTAATGAATGAAATAGCGTGTGAAATAGTGGTACTACTTAATAGTTCAGTTCAACTCCTGAAACTGTAATTAATTTGTGTTGTTTATAGGCATGGAGACTTTATAAAGAAGGAAGATTGCTTGAATTGGTGGACGAGTTTCTAGGTGTATCATGCAATGCTTCTGAAATGACACAATCGATTTTGATTGGTATGTCGTGTGTACAACAACGAGCTGAAGATAGACCGAGTATGTCGTCGGTGCTTTTCATGCTGGGTGGTGAGGGTGGTATATCTCCGCCAAAACAGCCAGGCTTCTTTATTGAAGATAGTGAATCCACCTCGAGTACCCTCTCACAAGCATCAATCAACCACGCCACAATTACCCACATATATGCAAGGTAAAGATGGTTGTGATGTATCAGATGGCATTATAGTGGTAAAAAAATATTTGGCAGGATCTAAGATATTTTGTGACACCATAGTACAAGTATTGTAACATATTTTAGAAGTAAATGTGACATTAAATCTTGGAAAAAAGTAAATAGGGAGTTTAACTCGTTATCTTTTCTAATTGTTGGTAAGTTCGAAAGGTAAATATAGAGCATGAAAGAGAAATACAATTATTCGTGAAAGCGTGTGTGTGTTGGATGAAGCACCAAGCAGTGAAATCGACAAGTAGGTTGATGTTAATCAAACATCAAGAAATATGGTTGTTTATACATGAATAAACAAGTGAATGAAACTGTAGCTAATTAATCTTTCAAAATCCATATAGAACTTGTAAAGTGTTGCATACATTTCAATTGAATGGCAAAAGTGTGTTTGAAGAGAGCGTATTTGCCTTTGCGATACAGGTTTTGTTTGGACTCTCAACAAACCATTTCAATGCGCTAGACATAATGGTTCTTGGTCCAAGTTTTCAGATCGATAAACACTTATATAAAAAGTAAATATAAGATGACCGCAAAATATAACAATTTATCACAAACCCATTTTTACATGAAATTTGACCATATGCTTTATATTTACGAGAGCACAAGGTGTCATGGCTCAAGATTTTTTTTTATTATCACGTCATGTCACATTAGCTTTTTCCTTTCAATGCAAGTATATATGCAACCCTTTCACTCACACACCCAAAAACTACCCTCTCGTAACTTAAGCCAAAACACCCTTTTGAACCCACAAATACACCATTTCTAAATAAAAAAAGAAACACACACACACAACTAATTAAGCTATAGCATACCCCCATTATTACACCGTTTGGTCATGAAGGTGTTTTCCTTCATATCATTCCAACAAAAAAATCTACCTTGACTACATCATGTTATCGCATGCAAGCCCTATCTATCGATAACACATTTGTGGCGATACACAGTTTTGGAAGCTTCTATGACTCCATAAAACCGCTGATACCAATTTTGTTTGTAATCCAAATCCTAAATGAATACTCCGTCCGTCCCATATTAAGTGTCTAGTTTGACTTTTCGAGGTCTTTTGCCATCAAATTTGACCGTAAATATTTATGTTTGTGTTATATAATATTTAATAAAAGTTATATTAATAAAAAATACATTCAAAACTCTATCAATTCATATAATTTTCATCAAGTATCATATAACATAAAAAGAAATAATTAAGGTCAAAAATGAAGAAATTTAAAAAAAAAAAGTCAAACTGAACACTTAATGTGGGACATAGATAATATATATTATCATGCTCATAAACACCATTTGTATATCTTGTGCTAGTAATTCAAAAAGATGATAAATTGTCTAGTTAATTATTAAAGAAAGATTTCTAGCATAATGGATCATATTTTTGTTGAACTTAACTGGGCTTGGGCGGTCTTTTAGGAACCATGATTGTTAGTACAAAATGTATGACTGGGTATTGATTGGGCTTAGATTGCTTGTTGGACTGGATCTTCAAGCTCTTTTGGGATTAGATCTTGTACTAAACAAAGTAGTTGAGACGATTTCCTTTCACAAGCGAAAGTAAACCGTTAGCCTTACCGTGAGGACGGACCCCACGATTAGACTCCGACGTGAGAGTAAGAAAACATGTTGTTAGAAGTATGTGTGTGTATTAGAAAGAGTGAGAAAATCGTACTTGATGACGTATAATAGGTTTACCAGGCCTTTAGGCCTAAACTGTATTATCACAATGGGCCCCAGGCCCAACTAAGCAAAATAACGCAACTAATAAGTATGACGGGCCAAAACTAAGCCCAGTCCCGTACTGGCACGGCTCGAAAGGAGCAAGACGGACGTAACGGGCCTTCCGCGGACCAAGTTACATCCGCGGAAGGAGATCCACGTCTGCAAGACACGATTACCGCGGACCCTTGCCAGTCAAGGGGCCCACTTCGGCCCACTAACAGATATAAGCGAAATATTAGGAAAACCTAATATTTGGGCTCACCTATAAAAAGGGGTACTCTGACACCCCACAATGTATGATTTTCTGACCACATTTCACACACTCATACTCTGACATTCTTTGACAAACATGTTTACTTACTCTTACGCCGGAGTCCAATCGTGGGGTCCGTCCCCACGATAAGACTATCAGTTTACCTTTAATTGTGTAGGAAATCATCTCACTACTTGATTTAGTATAATATCTCATCATTGGCCTAACCCAATAACTACAACAGATCCATCTTTCCAACTCATCACATTTTTTGTACTAACAAGTTGGCGCCATCCGTGGGACCGCGAATACAACCGCGTTTCCAAAAATACTCGCCATGAGCATTAACGAACAAACTCCCCTTAGCCAGCCTACGTCCGTCTTGAGGAATACACTAGGGAAAGAGTCAGTTCCGCAAGATCCAGACAGGCTTGTTTCCGATGAAACCTTGCGGGAATACTACGACAAGAACTACCATCAGATTCTACCAATCATAGCTAAAAAAGTGCACCAAGAGAAAGTGCAACAAGAAAAGCTTAAAGCAGTAAAAGCTCGTCTTAATTTTGAGGAGACCTCACATCATTCCGAGTCAGGAACACCAATCAGAAGAAAGGGTCTCAAGGAAAGGCTCGGACCAAGGTATGTCCGCAGCAGATCCGGAAGTCCTGAGCCAAGGCGTGACAGCTCTGAGTCACCTAAGAAAAAGGATCCGGAAAGGAAAGCGACGTTCAAAAGGTTGGAAAAAGGTGTGTTCCACAGACTCGGAGACAAGAGGAAGAGTGTGTTTGCGCAATCAAAAGACTCAAGGCGTTGGTCACACCATAGTAGCCACAGAGACATTGAAAGTTACCACCAAAGATCTTGTTCAAGAGCAATGGAATCCGCTTCCGAGAGACGTTATAACAAAAGGGCATTCTCGAGAAGAACGAAGGAGTTTTCAGAAAGTGAAGGTAGCGTGAGAGGTCATTGGACGTCAAAATCAAAAAGGCAAAAGTCAAGAATTGAGGACGATCTATCCCAAACATGGGTATGTGAAGAAACATATCCTTTCACTCCTCAGATCCGTTACTTCAATTTCCCGAAAACCCAAATGCCTAGTCACATCAAGACATATGACGGAAGCAAAGACCCAGAAGACCACTTAAAGATTTTCTAGTCGACTGCTAAGACGGAACGATGAGCAATGCCAACATGGTGTCACATGTTCAATTCTACACTTACTGGAAATGCCAGAGTATGGTTTGATGACCTCCTTAAAGAATCAATTGATAGCTATGACGACTTAAAAAAGCATTTTTAGAAAACTACATCTAGCGGAAGAAATGCATTAAAGACCTAGTCGAAATCCACAACATCATGCAGAAAGACGGGGAGTCTACGGAAGAATTCGTGCAGAGGTAGAAGCTTGAATGCATGAACGTGAAAGGAGCTTCGGAATGCATGAAAATCTCCGGATTCATGTACGAAATCATCAATCCCGAGTTAATCAAGCGACTACATGACAAAATGATGAGGGTAACTACAACATTCCTCCGAGGAGAGGTGGCAGCCTCTAACCGAGAACGGAAGAAGCCATTCCCGTCATGGAAACAACAAGAAGCTAATTAAAAGAAAATTTTCAAAAAAGGAGGCTTCCAGAACCAACAAAGGTCGAAAAAGAAGCAAGATTAGTTTACACTACTCACAAAAACTCCTAAAGAAATTTTCTCTTTAGACAAAGGAAAATTCAAAGCCCCGCCACCAATGACAACCCCGGTTAAGAAACGGAACAATGCAAAAATTTTCGAGTTCCATGGTGAAGTAGGGCATACCACAGACGAATGTATGCACCTGAGGGAACAGATTAAAGAAATGCTCAAAGCAGGAAAGCTATCACACTTGATCAAAGAGCTCAAACAGAACAACGGAAAGGAGCAGCCTAAGGTGACAAAGAAAGGAGAAACTTACGGAAAAGATAAAGCGTTAGCTATCCTAATGGTTCAACCTTGGGAAAGGGTGGCTAGACAAAGGATTACACAGAATTTCTCTCTTAATCCATAAATCTTTTTTCCGCCCCTAGGGGAAGATGAAGGAACGGAAGGTCCAATGATCATCGAGGCGAAAATAGGAGGCCACTGTATATATACACCGCATGTACGTGGATGGCGGATCAGCCTCAGAAATTCTATATGAACATTGCTTTAGCCGACTCCGTCTAGAAATTAAAAACCAATTGATACCGGCCACTACCCCTTTGATTGGATTCAGTGGCGAGATAATATGGCCAATAGGACAAATATAATTGTTGGTCAAGATTGGAGATAAGAATATTCAGCTTCGGCTTGGATGAATTTCATGGTTGTAAGATCACCGTCTCCGTACAATGGAATTATTGGAAGACCAGGAGTCAGAAAATTACAAGCAGTTCCGTCGACAGCTCATGGAATGCTAAAGATCCCGACGGAAGGAGGAGTAATTACCCTAAAAAGCAGCAAGTTGGTACCACTGGAATGTGCAATAGTCTCCTGACCTGAGGGAACCCCATCAGCTGCCAAGTCAATAATAGAAGAAAGAGTCAAAATAGCAATAAACTCAGAATATCCAGAACAAACAGTAATGATTGGCTCCACCCTTACCGAGGAAGGCCGCAACAAGTTGTATGGTTTACTCCAGCGTAACTTGGACATTTTTACATGGAAGCCTGCGGATATGACCGGCGTCCCAAGGCACATTGCGGAACACCGCCTAAACGTGTAGGACGGATGCTCCCCGGTTAGACAAAAGAAACGGGGGCAAGCAGCTGATAGAAACCAGGCAATACAAAAAGAAGTGGGAAAACTTGTGGAAGCAGGAATCATGAAGGAGGTACACTACCACGACTGGTTATCTAACCCAGTGATGGTAAAGAAACATGATAATAGTTGGAGGATGTGCGTAGACTTCAAAGATCTAAACAAAGCATGCCCAAAAAATGGTTATCCGTTGCCAAAAATAAACTGAAAGGTGGAGTCCCTATGCTGATTCCCTTTCAAATGCTTTTTAGATGCACACAAAGGCTATCACCAGATACAAATGGCAAGGGAAGATGAAGAAAAAATCGCATTCATCACAAGCCATGGAATATTCTACTATACAAAGATGCCTTTTGGTCTAAGGAATGCTGGGGCAACCTATCAACCACTGGTGGATAAAGCGTTCCACAAATAGATTGGCAGAAATCTGGAAGTATACGTGGACGACCTTGTCATCAAAAGCCGCACGGAAGACGAGATAGTCAGAGATATAGAAGAAACATTTAAAACCCTAAAGGAAATTAACATGAAACTGACTCCTAAAAAGTGTACTTTTAGGGTAGAGGAAGGAATGTTCCTAGGGTACAAAGTCAACACCAAGGGGATGAAAGTATGTCCGGATAAGGTGGATGCTGTCCTAAGTCTCCCATCCCTAAAATGCTTGAAAGACGTGCAAAAGTTAAACGGAAAGCTTGCAAGCTTGAATAGGTTCTTGGCCAAATCAGCAGAGAACTCATTACCGTTCTTTAAAACTTTGAAAAAATGCACGAAGAAAAGTGATTTCCATTGGACCACGAAAGCTGAGGAGGCGTTTAAGCAAATGAAGCAATTAATAGATGAACTCCCTATGCTAACAGCCCCAATGGAAAAAGAAGAGCTCATTGTCTACTTGGCCGTGGCAAAAGAGACGGTAACCGCGGTCCTGATGATGGAAAGGGAAGCTAAACAGATGCCCATCTTGTTGATAGAAATAATGCCTAAAAACATTATTAATATTTTTCACATCTTTATGTTTTGATAATCACAAAATATAAAAACGTTCAATGTAAAATTAAACGTAAACAAGTAATTATTCGTAATATTTCATTTCAAAAATTATATAACTTAAAGGTATGAATAAATAAATGCTTAATGCATTTTATGATCAAAGGAAATTTTTATTCAACCTCACACTTTTATAAAATGATGTAAACATTTTTATAAACATTATAAAACATTTTCTTCAATTAAAAGAAATGTTTTATTCATAATAATCATTTTGAAATTCAAATTTTCGGACCTAAAACGGATAGAAAGTTCCAGAAAATCCCCTCTACATAAAACGACAAACTAGGGAGTGCCCAGTCTAGGGCGGACCCCTTTATCTTTAAGGGGATCGCCCACCTATTTAAGGGGATCACCCATAGGTAGACACTCCTCCAGTTTGTCCTATAAATACTGAACTATTCCTCATTATTTTCTCACATTTTGCACTCATTCTTTCTGAAAAAAAATAGCCCACACATCTCATTAAAATGCTTTGATTATTTAATCATAAAGCTTTATTTCCAAGTGATCCAAGCTTAATTCCTCAAGTGCAAGAGAAGAATACTTCCTACCATCAAGTGAAGAATTATTACACCTTTGTGTGTTATTGCAATCTTATTGCATCCATATCATAACTTGTTCATTATTTGTAAATCTTATAAAGTTGTGTAGTAGATAGATCTTGGTGATTGTTGTAAGTATAGTTGAATCTTAGTGATTCATCCAAATTGTGATAGTTAGGTGTGAAAGTAGAAGTGAAGTAGTGAAGTAGTATGGTGAAGAATACTAAGGCGTGAAGAAGTTGTGTAGTTATGAAGTTGTGTTATGAATTCGTGAAAGTAGTGAAGAAGTTGTGAAGTCGTGATAGATTGGTTCTAGCTAAGAGTAGAACTCGACATCTAGCTTAGTGTCGAAAATTGATATAAGCGAAAGTTGTGTAAGGTTTTCTTCGCCATAAGGGAGTTTGTTGACATAATGAAGAAAACTCTCGAGTTAGGTGCTCGAGGAGTGGAGTAGGGCGAAGAGGTGCTTCGTAACCAAACCACTATAAATCTTTGTGTTGTGGTTTGATCTTTCTAACTCTTATCTCATATTTCTTTATTTTCTCTTACTTATTTATATTATTCATATTGTGCAAGTATTGAATTCACAAAAAGTCGAATCTAAGTTTTTATATAAACAAACATAAACATTAAATTAAAAAGCGGTAAACTATTCAACCCCCCTTCTAGTTTTCCACAACTGGTATCAAGAGCCACGTCAAACAAGATTTTTAAAATAAATTGTATTTTAAAACTTGAATCGATCTATGGAATCGGAAAAATATTTAAAAGGGCAATCTATGCAAAGATCACCACTATTTGAAAGTGATGGATTTATTTATTGATAAAATAGATTTGAAACTTATGTGAAGTCAAAAGATCTAGATCTTTGGAATGTTATTATCGATGGTGATTTTCCTCCTATTCAAAATAATCCCGAAACCAAAAAGGATGAAATTGTACCTTTTCATAAACAAAACGATGATCTTAAAAAGAAACTTGCTAAAAATAATGAAGCTAAAATGGTAATTTATAATGATTCACCACGTAAAGAATATGAAAGAATTTTTATGTGTCAAACCGCAAAAGAAATTTAAGATACTTTGTTAATCACTCATCAAGGTAATAATCAAGTCAAAGCAAACAAAATAGATCCTCTTGTTCAACAATATGAACAATTCATGATTCCGGAAGAGAAATTAATAGATAATGCCTTTGCTAAATTTAACACTATTATTACTAGTCTAAAAGCACTTGATGAAGGTTTTTCTAGCAAGAATTGTGTTAGGAAATTTCTTAGGGCATTACATCCTAAAAGGCGCACAAATCACGGCGATTGAGCGAACAAAGAATCTAACAACACTATGCAACTTGACGAACTCATTGGAAATTTGAAGGTTATTGAAGAATAATAAGAAAGATTTCTGAAACGTTAAAAGCAAAAGAGAACAAGATAGATCTAATTGCCTGAAAGCTAAAAAAAAAGAAAGAATCTAGTGATGAAGATAGCTCAACCTCCGATAGTAAAGATGAAGAATACGCCATGGCCGTAAGAAACTTCAAGAAATTCTTCAAAAGACAAGGACGATTCGTAAGACAACCACATGAAGAAAGAAAATCATTCCAAAGAAATAAAGAGACAATAATGGCAAAGGGAAGAAAATGAATTTAAGTGTGAAGATCCAAATCAATCTCATCGGAGAAAGTCGAAACTACAAAATAATCAAAATCAAAAAGGCGTTTGTTTGGAGATCTTGGAGTGAATAGCGACGAAGATGAAGAAGAAAGACAAAGACGAATAGTGTCTTATAGCTAAAGCTCCAATGATGTACTTTCCGAAACCTGAATACTTTAGTGGATTGATCATTCATCATTAGACTGAAATGACTTTAGATAGTGAATAAAAGTATACTATGCAAAATAGGAAACTAAAAGTCATGGCTAAAAATAAAAACTCTAAAAAGCTAAAATAGAATTAGAGAATGAAGCACTAAAATTTAAAAGATAACTTTATCTAGGTTAGCAAAAAAAGGGAAAGGAGTATATGAAAAAATGCAAATTATGTCAAGACCTTAAGTTTGAAAATAAGAAGCTTAGAAAAGAAATATCTAGCCTAAATCAATTTAATGATAGTAGTCACTCACTTAAGAAATCATAAGTCTCAAAACCTTCCGGAGAGTAAATCCGTTTCTTAGGATTTAATTTTACTAAAGAGGTCACAAGCAAATACCAAACAAGTAAAAATAGTAGAGCTCAGAAGCCGAGTCGAAGAAAATTGAAAGAATCAAACCCAAACTCACAACAAAATTTATCCTTATAAACGAATACTAAAATTCCTATTGCAAGTGAAGGATGAGGTAAAACGTTTTTACAAACCTTCCTTAAAACGCGGAGTCGGATTTACTAAACCCACAATGAGATCTAAAACACCTCCTCCGAGAAGAAAGGGAAACTCTTATCCTCGTTCCAAAACACCTCAATCTAGGAGACACCAAGGTAGACCAAATTACTCTAACACTAATCACACAATGTGGAATCATCCACACCAACCAAGCTTACTCAATGTAAAAGATGTTTCACCGTGCATGTGTCCCCGAAGTCAAATGCTAAAACATTTTCGGAATAATAACTCGGACCCATGAAACGATAGGACCAATGGATAAATCACATATCTTCTGAGAAAATCATCTACAAGTATCCTTGGGCTTTCGTCAAACAAATTGGACGAACTCATATAGGAATTTCCCAAATCCTCATCCTTAAAGCCTGCAACCTTACAGATTTAAAGTAATTTCTCTCACGGCTAAGGTACGTCTCACTCTCCTAATTTATGTAAATTATAGATTGGTATATTGAAATAACTTAGTATTAAGTGATAGTTTGAAATGGTATCACTAGAATTCCATTTGTTTGGCTTTTTAGTTTTAAAATGAATTGTTTCATTAGGAACATGCTTTCAGCAAGTATTATCCATTGAACCCTATAAAATGGAAATCTCTATGGCCCGGAACATACGTAGACGCAGAAAAATGAGTTATTAGATAATAATTAACATAGAAGTAGGATTAGTTTTGCATCGGAAAAGTCTTAAATCAATATGGATGAAACAAACTCCCTTCCACCTCGACGCTCGCCTCAACCACGTCTATCAAAATCGCCTTGTTGAAGCCTTAACTCCATTCCAATCTCTCATCCTCCACAATATATACTCTTTCCCATTTCAAAACGTATCAATTAATTTTTTCGTTCGAAGAAATTAATTCATCATGTTCGCAAGAAGTCTAGTCACCAAATTATCTTATGTATTGACATCCTGATTATCTCATCCGAGATAGTCAAAGAAACTTTTTAATTAAACAAAGAGTTAATTAAAAATTATCAATATTAATTTTCACAAAACTAGCCAAAAATCAAAGAATTTTTTTCCTTCTCAGGTGGTGCCCCCCTTAAAATTAAGGGAACCGGCCGTGTAAAAAGGGCGGCCCCCTTAATTAATTAAGGGGACCGCCTATCTGCCAAACCAAACACCCCCTTATAGTCAAATTTTATACCAAACATCACTTTTCTTTCTTCCCTCTTCTCCTACATGCTACGACGAAAATACCATCACTATTTCCATCAAAATCAAAACCTCAAATCTTCCAATTAACCAAAATTCACAAAGGGCTTTCACTAACAAGTCAATCAACAACATCTCTTGTAAGTTTTTTAACTATCTTTTTGTTTGATTTCATCCAATTTTGTTCTTAATCAAAATTGAGGGTTTTTCATTATTGTTATATTTCTTGATTTAGTCTAGGATTTCCATAACTATAATGATTCCCATAGTCATAGAAACACTACAACCTTGATAGGATTGAATCAAAACACTTATTGAGTCAAAATTTTAAGAAAATGTATACCTATGAACATATGGCCGAATTTTTGCATATATATTTTTAAAACTTACACATTGTTGATTAATGCCAAAACATGTTAAAAATAATCAAGTATTGATTATCCAAACATATACATATATATATTTCAAATCAATAAGTAAAATTTTATAAAAATAAAGAAGTGTTTGGTTAATCTCCTAGGATGATTGTTTAGAGTCGAGATGGCCATCACTACATTTTTATCACGTATATAAACACATAACAAACTAGTGTGAGTCATCAAAATATATAATTCATATATATTTTGACATATTGGACAAGATTTCTACCCATAAGAAAGCGTTTGGCTTATAACGAATTAATAAGAATTTTTAAGTCAAAATAAGTACTTTACTAGTGATAAGCCAATTGCAAACAAGCTCACATGAATTGACAAAATATACAATCTAATGTATACATTTGTCAATACTTAAAAGTTGAGTTAAAAATAAACTAAGGAACATAAAAATTACTTCTTAGGTTTTTATTTTTTAGAGTCGAAGTAATTTTGGTTCCACATATAGTATTTTTCTTACATACTCTTTTATTTTTGCATTTTTTTGATATTGTTGTTGATTGTTTAGGTGACAAAAATGCCGAAAGCTACTACCACCGATATATCTCTCACTAAATCCTACATCCCAAAAGTATCCAAAATTCCTGGCATCTCCCCTACTATTGCCTAATTCTACAAACCTATTAAAAACCACAACATTCACGAAGGTCGTGTTGTTGATCAAGCCTACTACAAATCCAACAATATCATGCGTCTCTTTACTAACATTCGCTTCAATTGTCTATTTCAAATCAACGAACTGATTGTTCCGAGATTTATTCTAGACTTCTATAGTCAAGTCAAGGTACAAACCAAAGACTATGGCTATCTTGTCATCTCTTTTATGATTCAACATGAATTCATAACTCTTACCCTCGCTCAATTCGGTTAAATCCTCAAAATTCCATACAATGGTCAAGCTGTTTTTTCAAAAGAGTGGGACCTTGCATCTCTTGAATATTCTCAAGAAACCGAGGGACCATATTGAACCGATCTTCCTACTCCTGATGACATTCGTCGACTTCTTGAATTGGAACGTGTCATGGTAAACCGCACCATTAAAAGTCAAACGGTCACTCTCAATCCAAATCAAATTCTCACCAAAGAACTAAGCCCCGACATGAAACAATAGGAAGAACTCATTCAAGAGAATGTATTTGGACTGGGAGGACATCGGGATCGTCTCCCCACTTGTCTTGATCACATGTTGTATTATGTTGTTGCCGAAGAACAATACATTCTTGCTTATTTCTTTGTCAAAAGAATCAAATGTGCCACAGCTACTCCAACCGCAAATCTTCCATATGGCATGTTTTTAACTCGTCTTTATCGACATGTCATGGAAACGTATCCTCATCTTGACAATGGCACCTATGACATTGTTGAGCGAGTCATGCATCCTCTTGCTCTAAGACAAACTTGACGACCTTGAAGTGATCGTGGCAAGGCACGCCGTTTTGTCTCTTCTTTATCCTCTAATCATCAAGGCATGTCATCTCATCAACACGATGATGATGATGTCAAAACTTCTCGAGCAAGTACTCTATCTCCTACCACCTATCTTAACTCTCTTCATCCACTCGACTACCAAAACTACCAAATGCCTTCCTCTTCCGAACAAACTGATGAAACTCCCTTTGCACGACAAACCACCTTGCTCAACTAAACGCAACGAATGCATGAGGAGATGTGCGGAGGGTTCAAATCATTTGGAAAGGAACTAAAAGGAGTGTTTACCAAGAAGAAGAAGTGAAGACATAGGAGAGACATTAGCTAGATAGCTAAATGTAGTTTAAGATAATTATTAACTTGATTATGCGTATGTTCTAAACAACTTATGTGGTGATTATCTGATTTATTCAGAAAGACTTGGGTGTTGGTTATCTTTAGATACTTGTTTGCTATGATAATTTAAACCTTTGGTTGTTTTATTTAATCAACTACTTATGCTACTTTGGTTTCATGATTTGATGTGTTTATTACATGTTATGTAATTAAATGTGTTCATAAAACTCAATAGGGCTTGCTGTAAATAAACCACCAAAACATAAATACTCTCACAATTTTTTTTTGAGAAAAATTGTTTTTCTGTGAAAAATGGAAACCAACAGAGGGCAGCCCCTTTAATTCATAACGGGTGGCCCCCTTATCTTTAAGGGGACCGACCCCTAATTAAGGGGACCTCCCTAGCAAATCATGGGTAAAACAATATTTTTCCTGCTTTTTGATCCTCTTTTGCCTAGTCTCAGCTATCATTGCCCAAAAGGCTCGAACACAATTTGGAATAACTTAAACTAGTTCAAACTCATTCCATTTTCAAACTATTTCCTTCCCATAAATCCCCTCTAAATGTTCATCTCTAATACACCATTTTCTTCATCATTTATCAACCATTATCAACATCCATGGCATCCACTAGAGCTTCTATTTCCAAAGCTTCTAAAAGACCAAAAATCAACATCATTCTACCAAAATAATTGTTTGTGGATTTAACTCAAGATGACACAAAAACTCTATCACCCAAACTTCAACTCTCATCACCTAGTGCTCCTAATGCACCCTCCAAAACACCATCAACCAAAGATACTTCTTCATCCTCAATTGACTACATACCCAAATCACCAACCTCATCAACATCACTTTCACCCAATGGTTACTTGAACCAACCAACATCTCATCCTACAAGAGTTTCTCTACCACCTTTAACTCAAGAAAATGCATCAACGGACATCACTCTCACCCTTTCACTAATTACCCCACTTGATGTCCAATTTGATACTCCATTACCTTCACCACCTATCTTTGGTCATCCCATTCCTTGGAACCTTCTTGAGACACATAGAGATTCATGTTTGTGTTGCATTCACAATCATACTCTCATATTTGGATTGAGAGATGAACTCTAATATATGTTTTCATATATTGAACATATGCTCTCACAACCACCAACAACTATCATCCCACCACCTCTATCATCTTCCCCAAACTAAACATACTCTATGTTTAGTTTCTCAAATAATTGCCCATCCACCATTTTGCAAGCAAGTCCTATGGAGCTTTACTAGTTATAGGAATTTTTGTAGTTTAAAAATTTCATGTATGTTAGCATGTTATTTATTTTCCTTATGCATGCATGAGTGTGGTTCACACACTATTTTACTCTTAATGGATGATTATTGTTGGTTGCATTACTATTATGCCATATTTTTCTTTCTTGCTACATGTTAGAAATATTTGTATTGTTCTAACTCGTTTTTGTTGCCAAGAAACCATATCTCGATTCCTTGGTGCCCTCGAACGAGGGGGAGCACACATCAAGGGGGAGCATTTATTCTATCGATTTTACTAGCAATTCTTGATGATGCCTTTTTAATTCTACAAAAAAGGGGGAGAAATGACATAAAGCTCACTAAATACTTGTTTAAAAATAATTTTACATTTAATGAGTTTAAATTTTGTAATCATCAAAAAGGGGGAGATTGTTGATAGAAATAATGCCTAAAAACATTATTAATATTTTTCACATCTTTACGTTTTGATAATCATAAAATATAAAAACGTTCAATGTAAAATTAAACATAAACAAGTAATTAGTAGTAAATTTTCATTTCGAAAATTATATCACTTAAATGTATGAATAAATAAATGCTTAATGCATTTTATGATCAAAGGAAATTTTTATTCAACCTCACACTTTTATGAAAAAGATGTAAACATTTTTATAAATATTACAAAACATTTTCTAAAATAAAAAAAAATGTTTTATTCTAAATAAACATTTTGAAATATTAATTTTTCGGACCTAAAACGGCTAGAAAGTTCCAAAAAATTTTCCCTATACAAAAGGACAAATTAGGGAGCGCCCAATCTAGGGCGGCCCCCTTAAATACACGGGCGGCCCCCTTATCTTTAAGGGGACCGCCCACCTATTTAAGGGGACCACCCATAGGTAGACGCTCCTCCAGTTTATCCTATAAATACTGAACTATTCCCCACTATTTTCTCACCTTTTGCACTCATTCTTTCTGATAAAAAATAGCCCACACATCTCATTAAAATCCTTTGATCATTTAATCATAAAGCTTTGTTTCCAAGTGATCCAAGCTCAATTCCTCAAGTGCAAGAGAAGAATACTTCCTACCATCAAGTGAAGAAGTATTACACATTTGTGTGTTGTTGCAATCTTATTGGATCTATATCATAACTTGTAAATTATTTGTAAATCTTGTAAAGTTGTGTAGTAGATAGATCTTGGTGATTGTTGTAAGTATAGTTGAATCTTAGTGATTTATCCAAGTTATGATAGTTAGGTGTGAAAGTACAAGTGAAGTAGTGAAGTAGTGTGGTGAAGAATACTAAGGCTTGAAGAAGTGTGTGATTTGTGTAGTCGTGAAAGGAGAGTGAAGAAGTAGTGAAGTCGTGATAGATAGGTTCAGCTAAGATTAGAACTCTCATCTTAGCTTAGTGTCAGAAATGATATAAGCCAAGCTTGTAAGGTTTTCTCCGCCATAAGGGAGTTTGTTGACATAGTGAAGAAAACTCTCGAGTTAGGTGCTCGAGGATTGAAGTAGGACGAAGAGGTGCTTCGTAACCAAACCACTATAAATCTTTGTGTTGTGGTTTGATCTTTCTAACTCTTATCTCTTATTTCTTCATTTGCTCATACTTATTTATATTATTCATATTGTGCAAGTATTGAATTCACAAAAAGTTGAATCTAAGTTTTTATATAAACAAACATAAAATTAAATTAAAAAGTGGTAAACTATTCAACCCCCCTTCTAGTTTTCCATACATCTATTTTGTCAGTAGGGCATTAAGAGGTCCGGAACTAAACTACACGTCAATGAAAAAATTAGTGATGGCCTTAGTGCATGCTAGTAAGCGCCTAAAACGGTACTTTCAAGCACATCCATTTATAGTAATCACGAAACAACCTATACAACAAATATTATCCAGACCAGAAGTAGCAGGAAGGCTACAAAAGTGGAGTATTGTATTAGGAGAATACGCAATACATTACAGACCTAGAATATCAGTCAAAGGGCAAATATTAGCAAAATTTATAGTTGAACGACCAGAACAGGACTCTCTGGATACTCTGATGGAAATGGAAGAAGAACTCCCTGAACCATGGATCCTGTTTACGGACGGATCCTCCTGCACAGATGGTTCCGGAGCAAGGCTGATACTCACAAACCCAGAAGGGATGGAGTTTACTTATGCTCTAAGATTTAGGTTTGAGCAACAAACAACAAAGCAGATTATGAAGCTTTGATTGCTGGACTAAGGATAGCGGGAAAAATGGGTGTTAAAAATCTCCAAGCAAACGTGGATTCGCGTCTAGAAGCCAATCAAGTAAATGAAGCGTATGTTGAAAAAGAGGCGGACATGATCCGTTACCCAGAAAAAGTAAGAACACTTACAAACAGCTTTATGGCATTCTCAATCAGATAAGTCCTTAGAAGTGAAAACAAAAAAGCTGATGCACTAAGCAAAATAGCTTCCACAAGCTTCACAAACTTAAGTAAGCAAGTGTTGGTTAAGGAATTAAAAGAAAAGTCCACAGGTGAAGTGGAGATATTGGCAGTGGTGGAAGAGGAAGGAGATACCTGGATGACTCCTATTTTCAAATACCTTAAAAAGGGAACCCTGCCAGCGGATGTGCAAAAATCAAAGGCAATAAGACGCAAGTTATGGCGGTTCACCGTAATTGATAGGACACTTTACAAGAAATCTTTTCTTGGACCATGGCCAAGGTGCGTAGGGCCACTTCAATCCAACTATGTTCTAAGAGAGATACATGAGGGATCTTGTAGCATGTATGCAGGTACACGATCTGTCATGGCAAAAGCCTTGCGGACTAGTTATTATTGGCCTACAATGCATAAAGACGCAAGGACATTAATAAGAGCATGGCAAGACTGTCAAGTTCATAAACCCATCCCAAGGAATCCATAGCAAAAGTTAACCTCAATCTCATCTCCATGGCCATTTTACAAATGGGGAATTGACATAGCTGGACCTTTTTCGGAAGGGCCAAGGAAGGTCAAGTTCTTGATAGTAGCCATAGACTACTTCACAATGTGGATTAAAGCAAAACCAGTCGCAACAATCACTGGCAATCAAATCAAAAATTTGTGTGGGACAACATTGTTTGCAGATTCGGACTCCCCATAGAGATTATCTCAGACAATGGAAAATAGTTTCGAGATGATCCATTCAAGGATTGGTGCAAAAAACTGTGCATCCGCCAACATTTCGCTTCTGTTAAACATTCGCAAACTAATGGCCTAGTGGAAAGAGCAAACCATAGTCTTGGAGAAGGGATAAAGGCAAGGTTGGATGAAAGGAGCAAGAACTGGATGGAAGAGCTTCCTCATGTTTTATGGGCACACCGCACTATAATAAATTCTAGCAACGGAGACACTTCATTTTTACTAACATACGGAATGAAAGCAGTCATCCCAGCAAAAATTGGCATGCCCACACTAAGGACAGCGGAAGTGGACCTAGTACAAAACAATGAAGCCCTAGCAATCAACCTCAACCTATTAGAAGAACGGAGAGAACAAGCAGCAATACAAGAAGCGAAGAGTAAAGCAAAATTGGAAAGGTATTACAACTCCAAAGTCTGAAGTATAAAATTTAGACCGGGAGACCTCGTGTACCGTAACAATGAGGCAAGCCATGCAGTAGATACAAGTAATCTAGGCCCCAAGTGGGAAGGACCATACGAGGTAACAGAAGCACTTGGAAAGGGAGCATATAAGTTAAGAGACCGTGACGGAAGGCAACTTCCGCAGACTTGGAATGTCAGCAACCTCAAGAAGTGTTATGTTTACAAAATGTAAGCAACTCACCCATGCGGACTCTGCAGTAGGGGTAATGCAATTCAATTTACCTTATTTATGCATTGTATGTCTTTTAAAATTTCAATAAAAGTGAAGCCTAGCTACCTTAACAAACATTCCTTTAAATTCCTTATTCCATACTTTGAAAAGTTATTCTTTTTATGTGATTAAGATGCGCACGCAATATGGCAAGACCTAATCAATGTTATTCCGTGTAACAAAAGGACGAGTAACCTCAAAATTCACTCAAATATACATAAAAGGTATTGCAAACCCAGTATAAGGAGAATAACCCACAAATATTCAAACAAGGACTATTAAAATAAACATATCATCGTATTAAAATGTTAGCAAAGTCATAGGTAAGCACTAAGACATCAAAATTATACAAGTGTAAGTTGCCGCATAGCAAAAAGGTCACAGATGGCCACGACACCTAGAAGATAAAAACACTTAACAAATATAAACACTTAGAAATGTTGTTTACATAGAAGGGGCCATAACAAAAAAGGGTCACATACGACCAAGGCTAGACATCCTAACAAATCACTAAGGGATATTCAAATCTGCATCATCGACATTGGGAAAAGGATCTGCATCCGCACCTGCACCTTCTTGATCATCCGCATGCGTAACCTCATAATCATCTATAGAAATGGGAGGAATAGAGCTGGCAGAAGCAAAGGTCGTGGATAGGACCATGGTAGCCCTAGGAGCAGCCTCAGAGGTGCCTTCTGTGCCTCTTAAAACCACAATAGAGAAGGGTTCAGCTAGGGGAACAAAAACATTACAGAGGGTTGATCTGTAGTCAGCAATGTTCTCCCTAATCTTTTTGACATGGATGTTAGAAACGTCCAAGGCAAGAGAGAGCGGAAGCACCAACAATAGTTTGGTCTGGAGAATGATGAACAGGGACCATTAACTGGTTAACATGGGGTTGCAACTCACCCAAACCTAATTTTCAGCAAGAGCATCCTCTAGACAAAGAATGTTCACCAGAACTTCAACGCTAGCATCCTTGTTGGATCTCAACTCTGCAAGCAAGGATAAATTGACATGTTGAAGTTGTTGCAAAGCAGAGATGCAGTCATCTTCCGCAGAAGGATTATATGCATCAACATCCGTTAAAACTCTACCCTCCTTACCATGGGTGATTCAGGCAGATAACCCATCCTGCATGCCATTCTCAACGGCCTTACCAATATCCATTCCAAGAGCAGATAAAAATTCAGGAGAATTTATACATTTGGCAATAATAAGTTTTATGCCATGGGTAAGGAGCTATCGGCGACCGGCAATGGTGGTAAGAAGGTGGGGATAGAACCTCTCCTCCAAGTGAAGGGACATCTCAACAAAATCAATGTACTACTTGTCAAACTAATCATTCATCTCCTTCATCCTATCATCTTGGAATTTCTCAAGCTGATCAATACAATTCTCATACGCCGTAACCTTTTCCTGAATTCTGGCAAAGGAAGTCTCCAGCTCATGTACCTGCAATTGTGCAAGAAGCATAAATATACATATAAAAAAATAGAGATATAAAAAAAGGGGGAGAAAGCTTAAGTGCAAAGGAATGTACCCGATCCGCAAGGTCGTCACTCTAAGACTTAACAGAAATAACATGAGCATCCAAATCAGCAACTTCCTGCTCCCTAACCTTAACTGAAGCTGCAAGATCAGCCACCTTCACATCTAGTTCACTTTTCTCCTTCTCTAGGACGACATTATGATCTTTTAAGGTTTTCACTTTGTTTTGAAGGGATTTCTCAACGGCTTCAAACTTGGAGGCTTCAGCATGAAGGCGAATGGCCTCCGCATCCTCTACTTTCTTCAGAAGTAATTGTGCCTTGAGATTCCTAATTTCTTCATCCCTGGATTTCAGCAATGAATCTCTCTCCTCCACAACAGACTTCAATCTCCTTCTTTCTCTAATATTATACTCAGCACGCATCCTCACTTCAGCACTAAGAGACATTTGGTGAGCAGCCCCCCATATTGAACTCAGTGAAAAGTTGGTCGTGCTCCATTCCATGAATCGACAAAAAGAATTTAGGAGGAGCAAACTCATTCACCATTTCACGACAAACACGACTATCATCTAGGTAAGAACCATTGGTTATGCTCCACTGGGGTACGTACACCTTTTGAAGATCCGTATCAGGGCTGATGACAGTACGGATACCACCAACAATGAAGTCACTACTAGTAAGGTCAGAAAAGCCACCTATGGTGTGATCAGCTTCACCAGCTGAAGAGGAACCACCACTAAAAATAGAGGATTCAACAAGTTTTTCTTTAACAGTTGTAGTAGGATCAACTGTGGAGGTAACGATAGTAGCCATTGTCATCAACGAAATGGAAGGCCTGGCAAAATAATCAACTTCAGCTTTTGCAACATTAGCACCGGAATGATGAGAAGAGTCTGAAGAAATAACGAACCTTAGAGGAAGGCCAGCGGTCTAAAGGTTAGTCCCAACCACGAAGTCGGTGTGATCTCCACCATCATGCTCCGGTGTGGCGGACACATAAGAGGTCACAAAAGGCAAAGTGGTAATGGGCTCACCCCTGACCTCAGCATTCTGCATAGCTCCAGCAAGTAATCGCTAAACTACAGACCTAGACTTGCCACCCACAGAGGCCCTGCTCTGGGTTCCGTGATCCTCCCTTAATTTCTTGGGAGGATACGAAGGTCCACCAACATCAGTAGCAATGGTTTTCCTTTTCTGTGGATGCCTTGGCTGTAATGGAATCACGGTTTCGGTAACAGTATCAGTGGTCTTAGTAACTGGCTGAATATTAACACTTGGCCCACCACCACCGCTCGCAGAATCACCCTGCTCTACTTGGTTACCACTGCCACCCTCATCAAAAAGCTTGTCCACACTTGCTTCTAGCTCGCTTTCAGCACGAGCATAAGTAATTGGTAGCAGTGGAACAACATGTCCAACAGTGGTATCCAACAACTTTGGTTCATCTTCGACATGTTGCCTTTCACCAATCCATACCTTTGTAGGATCGGCAATTCGAATAAAGGAGAACAAATCAATTTCTACACAAAAAACAAAAAACATATAGACGGTCAGAAAACATGATCAAAAGGTAAAGCATAAATAAGACATAATAATAAACACCCACCCTCGTCATTTTCATGCATAAACTCAGGATAAGTATTCTCATCTAAGGTATAGTGGTGACTCATTCCTATTAAACAAAGGAATGGTTCCGGATACTTATGGAATGGAGCCAGATATGCAATAAGGATGGCATAATGCTCTGAGTTAAATTTAGAAGACTTTAGGACAGGGTCCCTCGACACACTTTTAGCAGTATGCCACAGAAAAAAGACAGGACAAGCAAATGCATCAACCTAAAAGAAATGATCATTCCAGCCTTTCAACGAATCTAGGGGTTTGGTGTAACAAACGACGTCATTACCCTGACGCTTACTGAATGACATCCAGCCTTTATTTATGGAGTTCACATAAAAGCAGCAAAACAGCCTGACCATTGGCTTAAAGCCATAAACATGGCACATGATCTTAAAATGAGACACTTTGGCTGCTGCAATGACGGATAGTTAGGATATGTAGATATGATAGTGTTTAAGCACGTTAACAAGAAAAATGGAAAGAGGTAATCGAAAATTAGCATACTTAAAGAATCTAGTATATACACCTATCTTACCAGTAGGAATTTCATGAATTGTTTGGTTAGGGCTGGGCAATTTTGGATGGACCTCATCGGGAATATGAAATGTTTCGCAAAAAATCTCAAGAGCTTTCAGAGTAAGAACTGACTTTATATCCGTAATACTGCCCATGATAAAAAGTAAGCAAGGATTAGGGCCTAACCTGAAAGCTTAAAGTTCTTCGAAGAAGGGCACAAAGGGTACAGTTAGAGAGCTTGAAGAATTTTTAACAATGGCGATTGAAGTTTGAGAAGATAAAAAAAGAAAATAGTAAACCCAAGTCAATTTATACTTTCGGTATATTAAATTCATAGTGTTCTTAGATGATTACACGTGGCCATGACCTCCGAGTCAATGGTCAGGATCTTAAGTAAAAATAGTGATGACAGTTGAGAAAAATTGACCGAGCAGTCAAATTAGTCAGAACACGAAAGGCCACGAAGAGGCCACGTCACTCACACCTCACCTAACCAAAGAAAAGAAACGTCGCGGACAAACTAGCACACGCGAAAGAGGCAAGATAAATTATAGTACCGGAACCTGAGTCTAGTAATATCTACCGCACACTACAAAGTTACGTGCAATAGACATACTAGACTGGGGGGACTTGATGACATATAATAGGTTTACTAGGCCTTTGGGCCTAAACTGTATTATCACAATGGGCCTCAGGCCCAACTAAGCAAGATAACATAACTAAAAAGTATGATGGGCTAGAACTAAGCCTAGTCCCGTACTGGCACGGCTCGGAAGGAGCAAGACGGATGTAACGGGCCTTCCGCGGACCAAGTTACATCCGCGGAAGGAGATTCACGTCTGCAAGACACGATTACCGCAGACCCTTGCCAGACAAGGGGCCCACTTCGGCCCACTAACATATATAAGCAAAATATTAGGAAAACCCTAATATTTGGGCTCACTTATAAAAAGGGGTACTCTGACACCCTACAAGGTATGATTTTCTGACCATATTTCACACACACATACTATGACATTCTTTGACTAACATGTTTACTTACTCTTATGCCAGAGTCCAATCGTAGGGTTCATCCTCACATTAAGACTAACGGTTTACCTTTAATTATGTAGGAAATCATCTCACTACTTGATTTAGTACAAGATCTCATCATTGGCCTAACCCAATAACTACAACAGATCCATCATTCCAACTCATCATATTTTTTGTACTAACAGTACCATTTTAGAGTGTCAAAGGATTCCTTTTATAGACGAGTCTAGTACTAGGGTTTCATAGTATTTCGCCTAATATGTAGTGGCCAGAGTGGGGCCCTTGTCGGGCAAGGGTCTGCGGTTATCATGATTGCGAACGGAAATTACCTTTCGCAGACGTTAGTTGATCCATAAGTGGCCTACGGAAGTGGCTCGTGACCAATCCGCATCCGTCTTGTTGCATCCGGGCCGTGGCCAGTGTGACCCTGGGCTTGGTTTCGGCCCGTTATGCTTATTATTTATTTAGTTGGGCCAGGCCCTAATGTGATAGTACGACCCAGGCCCAAATGCTTGCTATACCTATTATACATCATCAAGTCCCCCAGTCCAGTATTTTTGCTGCGTACGGCGTTGTTCTGCGCGCGGTAAATATTATTAGACTTTCATCTTCTATTGTCGCACCTCTTCCTTTCTTTCATGACCGTTGGCTTCTTCGCGACTTTTCCTTAGCCAGTTAGGTAGGGTTTGGGTGACGTGTATTCATCCTGACCTTTTGTTTTCTGACTGTCATGACTTGATGGCAGTTACCCTTCTGTCATTACTTCTTTTTTACGTTGATCTCACTCGTTGGTTTGTTTAGTGGGATCCACGTGTGTACATCTAACTAGGGTTCAAATTAAATATACCAAGGGTATAAATACCCCCTGGGTTTCACTGTTGATTTTTTCTTCTTCTCCACCATTATTACCATTGTTAAAAAATTTCGAGCTTTTTATTTACTTTCTCACGCCAGTAACCGCACGAAGATTCGTTAGATTGCCAGGTTAGGCTTTAACTCTTCTTTTTGACAATGGGTACTATTGATGATATGAAATCCTCCTTAACTCAATCGTCTTTAGATGCTCTGTGTGAGAATTTTCATATTCCTTATACTATTCACCCTGAATTGCCTGGCCGTAACCAAAGGATTTGTAATAGTCCCTCTGGCAAAATCGGTGTATATACTATATTTTTTGATTTTGCCAATTATCGGATCCTACTTTCTCATTTTCTTGTAGATGTACTTAAGTATTTTCAAATCAATCTGTCACAGTTCTCTGTTATTACGGCCGCTAAGGTCTCTCATTTCGAGATCCTATGTCGCGTTCATGGTTTTGTTCTGACTATAGGGAATTTCTGTAGGTTTTATATTAATTCTAAAAATAAAGGTTGGATGTCCTTTAGCAAGCGCTCTGATACTGCTCTGGTTTGTTATACTAAACCACTAGATTCACTAAAACACTGGTACGACAGCTTCTTGTGGGTTGATGCCTCTGCTTTTCCATTTTCCCTTCTGTGGCATAATAATAAAACACTGAGGAAAGACCCTCATCCCTTACCTAATGAGTTTGATGTAGTAGTATGTGACTTCCTTGCTACTCATACTACTTTGTTTTGGAAGTTTTCGGAGCCCTTCTTATGCTTTATCGGTATAAGTCGTTATTATGAGTTTGATGATGATGTCTATCTGGTCTTCTTAATTGATGACGATGAGGGTGGGTGTTCTTTGTTTGCCTCCTGTAATTTGTTTCTTGTTACTATATTTGACTCTTTTCATTTTATGCAAAGATGGACTTGTTTGCTTTTATTAACCATGTGGATCCCACCAAGGTATGAATAGGCGAGAAGCCAATTAAGGAAGGACAAACTCTATTGCTTGAGTCTACTAGGGGCCGTGTGGTTTCGCTTGCTGGTGTTAATGATCAAGGAATCCAAAATGATGATGTTCAAGATGCTGGAAACCAAAATGACGATGTTGAGGATGCTGGTCATGATATGAATAAGGAGGGTGCTGCTGATGGTTAGGAAAATCCCGTTGAAGCTGGCATTGTTCGTATAGAGGATGAGGTTCCATCTAATGTTGCTGAGAAATCCAAAGGGTCTAGGAAGAAGAGGAAAACTATTGGAGGGGCTAGTGGTTCCACCTTACCTCCTAAAAAATTGAAGGCAGACCATGGTACCTCCGGTGCTGGTGCTAGTACTGGTGGAAAATTTGTTGCTGCGCTTCATGGCTTATTGAAACGCAGTACTTTTCCTGTTAAAGTTGGTGTTACAACGGTGGCTACATTGTCGTTTATTACTTCTTCTGTGTCCCTTACGCCGAAGCGTGAGGGGGTGGCGGCACATATTCTGTTACTGGGCCCAATCTGCGTACTCAACACCTAGTGGAGAGGTTTGTAGTTCTTTCAAACTCTCTTGGTCATTCTAGTTCAAATGCTACGGATGCTGAAGTTTCTTCGGTTGTCATGTCTCTTGTTCTGGATCCTCCTATAATGACCACTGCCATTGCTACTACGGACGTTGCTGCCGCTTCTTCTGTTCTGGTGCCTAGGATGGGCTATAAGCCAGTTCATGCAAGTATTTTTGTGGATTCTACCTCCGCTGGTACGGTAGGACTAGATATTGCAGGCCCTTCTCAACCAACTAGTACGGAGTTTTCTACGGACACCTTTTATGTATCTCAGGATATGGACTCCAAAACGTTGCATCAAATATATGTTCCTAAATGAAAGATGGTTAATGAGTTTGCTCTGGATTATCCTAATGTGTGCCGTAGTTTGGTTGATCTGCTTGCTCCTCTTGTGCTTTTTTCCCAGCTTCGTGGTATGAATTATGACTAATTGTTTGCGGAGTTTAATGTTGGGGCTGTTGGATCCCTTACTAAATGGATTTTTAACCTTTAGCTTGTAAAGGGTTTGTTACTCTAGATAAATCTAAAGCAACAATGGTGAAACAATGACTAAACACTATTGATTATGCGGAAACTAATCAATAATGATAAGAAGAACAATAATAGGAAAACACAAGAGATCATATCAAACTCACACTTTTATATAATAACTTGAATCTGACTAGGTTACAGATTACAAAGACTACGATTGCTAAGATGATCTCTATTGATCTATGTTGATCTATATTAACTAACTATGACTAGGGTTCCTTTTATAAACTAAGGAAACCCTAATGGGCTTTACAAAACACGTACAAAGATCATGCATATCCTTTCCTAAGATATCTCATGCATATCTCATAAACGGTACTAACTATTTTATACTAACGGTACTAACTATCTGATCAGTACTAACATTTTGTACTATCAATACAAATTACAACTAGCGGTACTAACTAATATAACTAACGGTACTAAGTCAGGAATGCATAATTCCTAACAATCCTCCCCTAAACATGATTGTTGAACTTGTTTAACTTCATGTTTCTTTAGTGTAAACATCTTGTAGACCAGGAGGATGTATCCAAACACTTCTATTCTTCAAATCTCCATTTTGATGAACTTGATCAGTATCAACTCTACAACCTTGATTTTCTTTAAGCTTCCCTTCTTTATCAGCCACACAACAAATCCAACTAATTTGGCTTTGTAGTTTTTGGCAAACTACCAGCCATTAACGGATTTCATATTCCTTTACCAATAGCCGTTTGCTCTGGGCTAGCCAATTCTTTATTGTAAACAACAAGGTGAATTGATAACCTTATAGTTTTGAGTAAACTATCAACTATCAATAGATTTAATTTGTCTTTACCAAAAGCTATTTGCTTTTGGACTAGTCAATGCTTCATTGCTATAACATGGTGCATTGATAACCATATAGTTTTTAGCAAACTATCAGCTATCAACAGATTTGATTAGTCTTTACCAGAAACTGTTTGAAACTGGACTAGCCAACTCTTTACTGTGAAGCAAGGTGAGTTGAGAACCATATAATTTTTGGTAAATTTTCAACCATAAACAGATTTGAGAAGTCTTTACCATAAGTCGTTTGCTTATGGACTAGCCAGTTCTTATGTTTGTTAAACATGGTGAACTGATGACCATTTGTTGTGTGGTTTTAAAACCAACACTCAAAGATCCTTCTTACTTCCATCTTGGACTCCAAACTTATTAATCTGTTGCTCAATAAACTTTAGCAAATCAAATACAGTATCATCATCAAATACAACTGTCAATCTTAGATCCATAATCCTCTCAAGTGTGTTTTAAGTAAGAGGATATCTTATCTCTGCTAGCATATTGATCTTAGTACCATCTTCTAGTCTTAAGACATAAACTCCACAGTTTTCATAGAATATCCAGCTCTGAAGCTTCCATTCTTCTTGATTCTTCCAGAGTTCATCCTCTTCCTTTGACTCAAACATAATCCTCAAATCACCCTAAAAAAGTAGATTAATTCCTTCTGTAGGTGTTGTTTCAAACCTTTTCATTACTAGACTATGTATCTCAACCAGATCCATCCTATCAAAAAATTTAATCATCTTAGAAAAGGTATTGATCCACCTTGAACTTCCATCAGCTCTAAATCAACTCTCTTCCAAAATGACCATAATCATAAAATTTTGATTCCCAGTTGATGATAGGATACCTAGTGCCTAGAACTTCATAATTAATCTTTTCTTTTTCTTCAGGAACTATCTTTAGAAAGGTTCTTAGTTGATTCTCCTCTTCATGATCAGAATCAATATTTTGCCTTTTAGACCTTTTTGGAGCTTTCATCTTAAGTCTCCTTCCTGATCTTTTCTTGATATTCTTCGTGGGTTCTTTAATTTTTGCTTTAACCTTAGTACTTTTAGGTTCTTCATGTTAGATATGAGAAAAAGACTCGGTCACCCCTTGTATTTTACTGTTTATTATAGCTCGTAGTTTAATAGTTAGTAGTATGATTTTCGGTATTAAGTCGGGTATGAATACCCGGTATATTGTAAGTACTATATATAGCCTCTTCCAACTTTGGAAGAGGGAAGCTAGTCATTATTTCATTTCATAGAAACACATACACTCTCTCTCTCTAGAATCTCTCTCTTGTGTTTCTCTCACTAGAAACTAGCTAAACCACTCGAATCATCACCCGTGTTATGAATTAAACGATCCTACAAGATAATAAGCTGAAAAAGAGCTTAAAACAATGACAGAAATGACTTAGAGTATTTTTTGGATTTTTTCAAAACTTAAACAAACACATAAACTGAAACAAGCTTAAACTAGAGCTTAACAAGCTACAAGCATCCTACAACTATCCTAATAAGCTATACTGAACTAGAAATAAGCAAAAATGATAAGCAATAATGTAATAACCCGAGTTTCACGACGCGTGTGACAATAGCGAATTCGACGTCATAATATTTATTTTATAAAATCGTGTGAGCGAACGTCGACATTTAAAATTTTATTTGTCGTAAATAATTATTTTCGTATTTTATTGCGAACGGGAATTTAAAATATTTATTTTTGATGTCTCGCGAGTCGACGTTTGACCGCGCGTTCGTTAATCCTTTTAAGCAACGTAAAAATTTACGACACATCTCGTTATTATTTTTAAAATCGTAAATTTATTATATTTTATGAATGTCGTCATCTAAAGGCGAGTTGCTTAATTTTAATAATTATATTCGCGTGGAGTTGGTTTAAATTTGGTGGCGAGTTGCCTTGTTCAGCGGTTTACACAGTGATTAGTTAGCGAGTTGCTCACGGCGAGTTGCTTAGTTTTTGCAGCGAGTTGCTATAACGAGCGGTTTGCTAACGGCGGTTTGCTAAACGGCGGTTTGCTAAACGGCGGTTTGCTAAACGGCGGTTTGCTAAACGGCGAGTTGCTAACGGCGAGTTGCTAAAAGGGCGAGTTAGTCAGACTAGGCAGCGGTTTGGTTATTTAAATATACGACGAGTTGGCTTGTTAGGCAGCGGTTTGCTCAATCAATAGGAGGCGGTTTGGTTGATTTCAAAGCGGCGGTTTGATAGAAACATATACGCATTTTTCAAAACTCTTAAAGAACACTTTGTTGGAGTACAAAAAGCCCTCTTTAAGGAAGTTAAAGTAATGGAAGAAATTTTTGTAATCTTTTTTCTATAGCCTTTTTAACTTATTTTTACATCAAATTCAAATTTTGGTAATAGGGTAAAAAAAATTCGGTCGACACCTTTTGACACTTTTTGGCGGGAAAAATTAAGTAAAATACAATTTTTTGCTTTAGCTTTTTTAGCTTATTTTTACACCAAATTTAGATTTTGGTACTAGGGTAAAAAAAAAATTCATAATCCAACTGCGCCAAATTTCAAACAAATCAACAAACCAAATATCAGAACTAATTATTCATTTACGGTTTTTTATTGATTTTGTAAAATCCCGGTAAACTTATTATCGGTTTAAATCTTAGACTTGTAAAATCCCGTGAACATTAATTGCATTCATAACCAATACATCAAGATGTCTAAAATGTCAGAAGATATTTGGTATGCCGGTTCCGATACACGCCCACCAATGCTTGACAGAACAGACTTTGAATCTTGGCAACAACGCATTCGTCTGTATTGTCTGGGAAAAGATTATAACAACCGTCAATTTTTGGAACATATTTAATTAATAAATCATATTTATTATTACATGTTGTCGTTTATAAAATTTA
>BQNB010061542.1:12729-29630 GCA_026074375.1 Tanacetum coccineum | reverse complement strand
TCTCATTTGTTTCACACACTTAGAAATCAACCATCTCTTTATTTTCTCTTTACTTTCTCTCTCTTGTTTCTCTCTCTAAATTCTTTCATTATCTTCTCATCTTATTTTGTATTAACAATTTACCCCTTTTTTGTTGATGACAAAACATAAAGTTATTGGAAGTAAAGAGCAAAATGTATAAGTTTGAAATTGGAGTCTTTTACTTCCTTCTCTACCTTTTTGTCGAAACAAAAAGAGAGTCAAAGCAAAACTAATAAGAGATGCAATGTAATGAAGCAAAATGCAATAAATATTGTGCAATGCAAGCACTATGATTAAAGATTGATCCAAAGAGAATCGAATGTGATGCTCCTCCTTGATAGAAGCTCCCTCTAAATAAGGGTGCCAAGTAATCCAAATGGATTTGGTGCTACAAAATATAGTGTTAGTGATTAACTAACACAAGTATGAGCTCCCCTTGCTTTGAGAGTACCTATAATCATATATGTTAAAATAAACATGGAAAGCAGGCTATTGTTTACCTGATTCCACCGGAACCTTTTCAAAAGGGTACAACCCTTCATAAACTAAGAGATCGGGGTCTTGTGAAGAAAGTCAAAACTTGAATTTTAAGGTGGGTTAGTACATACATAATTAAAGATATAGTAAAGAATAATCACAAGATACAAATAGCCAAGACAAGTCATGAACATATAATCCTTGCAATAAAATGAACAACTATTTTAGTGGCTTTATGTCACTTACGAAATAGGTAAAACTAAGAACAAGGAAATATACTTATTAAACTAAAACTATAAATGAAACAAAATACAATTTAATTATAATAATCGTTGCCAAACATCCTACAAAAAGTTTTGGTGGGTAAGAGTAGTGAGACATTCGAGAATGTGATTGAGAATGAACCTCATTTCGTCGCGAAGGTCATTGACGATCACTTGTGTCCTTTGACAATGCTCACAAAACATCTCATGAGTGAGCGGAGATAAAGTATCGTTTGACCACATCGGTTAAGAGTGTGGTGGAATTTGTGGTGGTAAAGGTGGTAGAGTAGGTTACATGACATCGGGAACCAGTGGTGGTTGACTTGCCAAACGTTCAATAGTGTCAAACGTGGGTTGAGGAGGTGGAGGGTTGACGGCTCGTGGTGGGAGATATTCGAGAGAATCGAAAAATGGATGAGGAGATGTAGGAGGTGTGGAGAAAATGAGCTCAACAGGCTCTATATTGATTGATAATGAGGATGATTGCTTATATGGTTGAGTCGGTGCCAGAGGTAGAGAGGTTAAAGGAGGTGGAGTGGTTTTAGGTGTAGTTAAGAGATGGCCTAGAGAGAATCCTGGTGGAGCAATAGGAGTTGTTGGTGGTGAATCAAGAGGAGTAGAGGGTGGTGTCGTTTGATAGTCACTAGGAGGTGAGAACCATTGATAAGGCGGTGAAGAGGGTGGTGGATTGACAAAATAACAAACGCGAACACTAAGTCTTTTGAGAGACTTGTTGTCTTTCTTGTCATTAGTGGATTTTGGCATTGTGATGATCAAAGTATTGATGGAAATATGGAGATGGAGATGCAATGAAGAAGACGACTATTTATAGATGGATTCATGCATGTCTCTTAATGTAAAATCTTCTATTTTGGGAAAAATCCAATGATTAGATTTGGAGTTAATGCATAAAATGTCAAACTCTAATGCCTAGAACCTGGAAATAGGTTGATAATGAAGGGAAAGATGAGGTTCTAAAGTTTAAAATTCGTATGGGATGTTCACTAATAACCCGGTTGCGTCAGTTCCCTTTCAAAAGGGTACTGCCCTTCGTTATAGAAAGGTGCCGGGTGTCTATTGAAAACAGAAAAGAGAAAGAAATAATGGAAGGTGAAGGCAATGCAAAGAGTTTTTTTTTAGGCCTTGTATTTCCAACAAAATACATGATCTCAAGTTAATTTTAAGAGACTTCTAGTGTGTGTCTATATCCAAACAATGTGGAAGTGCGATTATCTCGACAAAAAGAAAAATATAATGAGATAACCCAAAGTCTCCTTACTTTATTGTTGCTATGGTTGAATGTACCCGGAAATACATATTGATTATGTATTCTCTTTATCATCCAAGAGACATATGAAGTGATGCATGAGTAAAACGTTTTTGCTTTGTATTAATAAATGAATGAAGAGAATTTTATCTGTGTCCTAGTCGTGAGAAGTATTTTGAAGAAAATTTCTCTTTTCGGATTTAAATAAAGCAAATAAATCATTTTGATGATGCAAATGCATACATAATAGTAGATAGTATAGATACGTATAGTAGTGTGATCAAAATTTTCCAAAAATTTTATTTTTTTGTATGTGTAATAGAATCCTAGACTCGGATTTGAGAAGAAAAGTAGAGATTCGTACCTTGGTGAATGAGGTTTGATTTACGGTGGTTTATTAGGCGTTTGGTTCCATGAGTCCAAGTCCTGATATAAGGAAGTTGAAAGGTTCACGTTTGAGTGGTTTGGTTAAAATATCGGCAATGTTATCTTCTGAGGAGACCTTCTCAATTGAGATGTTCCCTTTTTGGACATTATCACGGAGGAAGTGGTGTCGGATTTCTATATGTTTGGTACGAGAGTGAAGGACATGATTTTTACTTAGCTCGATGGCACCTTTGTTGTCACATAGGACGGGAATGTCATTTAGTTTGATGTCATAGTCTACGAGGGCTTGTTTCATCCACAACGCTTGTTGACAAGCCTTGCCTGCGGATACGTATTCGGCTTCGGTGGTGGAAATGGATAGGGCAGTTTGTTTCTTGGAGAACCAGGATGTGAGGCAACAACCCATGAAGGTGCATACTCTACTAGTACTTTTTCGATCGACATAGTCTCCGGCATGGTCAGAGTCGGCGTAAACTATCGTTTCTACTCCCATTCCTTTGGGACACCATAATCCTAAATGAGTTGTTCCATTAATGTATCTAAAAATCCTTTTGACGGCTTCAAGGTGAGAAGATTTGGGATCTTCTTGAAAACGTGCGCATAGACAAACACTAAACATGATGTCCAGCCGACTAGTCGTGAGATAGAGTAAACTACCGATCATGCCATGATATTTTATGTTGTCAACGGATTCTTCGTCTTCGTCTCGGGTAAGTTTGGTTTCGGATGACATTGGTGTTTTTATAGGTTTGGAGTCTTCTAGACCGAATTTCTTAAGCATTTCTTTAATGTATTTAGATTGGTTGAAAAAGATGCCATCTTCTAGCTGTTTGATTTGTAAACCAAGGAATAAATTCAATTCACCCATTATACTCATCTCGAACTCGTCATGCATGATTTTAGAAAAATCGTCGCAAAGTTCTTGACATTTGATCCGAATATAATGTCGACCACGTATATTTAGACAATGATGATATGTGTGTCTCGTTTCTTGGTTAACATAGTGTTATCTACCAATCCCATGGTATACTTATGTTCTAGGAGGAAAGCTTTAAGTCTATCATACCAAGCTTTGGATGCTTGTTTAAGACCATAAAGAGCCTTTTTGAGTTTATATGCATGATTGGGATTTTGAAATCGACAAAATTGGAAGGTTGAGACAATAGACTTCTTCATTTATAAAACCGTTTAGGAAGGCACTTTTGACGTCCATTTGAAAAAGTTTGAAATTATTTGCACAAGCATATGCAAGAAGGATTCTTATAGATTCTAACCTTGCCACGGGAGCATATGTCTCGTCAAAATCTATTCCTTCTTGTTGGTTATAACCTTGTGCGACAAGCCTAGCTTTGTTTCTAGACACAACACCAGTTTCATCTAATTTATTTTTGAAGACCCATTTTGTTCCAATTATGGTTTGATATTCGGGTGGAGGAACAAGACTCCAAACATCATTTGTTACGAATTGGTTTAATTATTCTAGCATAGCCATAGTCCAACTTTCGTCTTTGTGGAAACTAGAAGGGGGGGTTGAATAGTTTACCGCTTTTTAAATTAATGTGACGTTTGTATATAAAAAGTTAGATTCAAGCTTATGTGATCTCAATGTACACACAATATGAGCAATCTAGTTAAGTAAATAAATGACAACAAGTAATAATATAAATTTGCAAGACAAGAGATAAGAGTTAGAAAGATCAAACCACAATGAATTGATTTATAGTGGTTCGGTAATGAAGCTCCTCTTCGCACTACTCCACTCCTCGAGTACCCAACTCGAGAGTTCTCTTCACTATGTCAACAAACTCCCTTTATGTGGAGAAAACCGTACACAAGTAGCTTACACCAATATCCGACACTAAGCCAAATGTCGAGTCCTAATCTTAGCTAGAACTAATCTACCACACACTTGTATTTTGAGGCCTAAAATACTAACCACCCTTACAAAGGATTCACTTCACCTAAGTGCTAACACAATCAACCCGATCTAACTATTACACACAATCACAAGAGATATAAATGAATTACAAGATGCACCACAATCGTAACTACGTTACGTTAACACTAAGCTACAACACTTCATAGCTTGATGATAAGAAGTATTCTTCTCTTGAACTTGAAGATCTAAGCTTGAATCACTTGGAAACAAATGCTTAAGGTTAAATGATCAAAGGATTGTAGGAGATGTATAAACTGATTTTGAACAGAAAAGAAAATAAGTGCAAAAGGTGAGAAATCTATGGGGAACAGTCCACTATTTATAAGAAAGAAGTTGAGAGCCATTTTACATGACCAGCCCCCTTAGCTCCCTTGCCAGCCCCCTTATCACTAAGGGGGCCGCCCATAGTAGGACACTCTCATTTTTGTCTTTTCCTGGGAAGGTGTTTCCTATATCAGTTTTATTCAATTTTAGGGAGGAAATTTGAATTTAAAATATTTATTTTGAATAAAACATTTCTTGTATTACATACAAAAATGTTTTCTATAAGTTTTAAAAATGTTTGTTACATTTTATAAAAATGCAAGGTTTAGGAAAAATAAAAATTTCTTTGATCATAAATAAATTAAGCATTTATCTTATTATACCTTTAAGTGATTAATTTTCGAAAATAAAAGTTTTGGACTAATTATTGTTTACGTTAATTTACATAGAGCGTTTTTACTATTTTGTGATTATTCAAACACGTAGAGAAATAAAAAAATTATCAGGAACATTTTTAGGCATTATTTCTATCAACAATCTCTCCCTTTTTGATGATTACAAAATCTAAACTCATTAAATCTAAAACGATTTATTTTTAACAAGTATTTTGTGAGTTTTATTTCATTTCTTCCCTTTTTTGTTGAATCAAAGAAGACCTTCGTTCGGATAAATCAATGTGAATCTGACGGAAGAAACGCTCCCCCTTGATGTGTGCTGCCCCTCATTTGTGGACACCAAGGAATTGAGCTATGGTAACTTTGCTACAAAAACAAGTTAGAAGAATAAGACCAATATTTCTAACATATAGCAAAGATAAAGGAAAAATATTCAAGCATGGTTACAATTCTTGACAATTAACAAAGCTCAACTATATAGATAGGAGTCAACCATGACAAAAATAATTAACTACTAGAGGAAAATCTCCCCCTTTTTGATAATTACAAAATCTAAACTCATTAAATGTAAAATTATTTTTAAACAAGTATTTAGTGAGTTTTATTTCATTTCTCCCCTTTTTTTGTAGAATCAAAAAGGCTACGTCGATGAATTAACGTAAATACGACAGAATAAACACTCCCCTTTGATGTTTGCTCCCCCTCGTTTGAGGGTACCAAGGAATTGAGCTTTGGATACTTTGCTACAAAACCAAGTTAGAAGAACAAGATCAATATAGCAAAGACAAAAAAAATATTTAAACATGGTTCCACAACTAGACTATTAATCAACATATTTGTGTTAATCAATTATCAACTAAGCTCAACTATATAAATAAGAGCCAACCAACCATCATAAACATAGTTGACTACATAAGATTTTATAAGAGTCAAGTGCATTCATTAAACATAAAATATTGTGTATAAAACACAATAATACAACATGCATACATGGAATTTAAATATTATGCTTGAAGCATAATACATCATACATGAATAGAAACTACAAAAGTCCTAATTTTCCTAGAATGCCATAGGACTAGCTTGCAAAAGGATGAGTTAATCGTTTCTTTGAAAAAGAGAAAATACTAAGCATATAACATGCCTAGTTTATTGTTGGTGGAGAGTTTGGTGCGGAGGTGGTTGTTGGTGGATAGTCCCTTTGAATTTGTAGTGGTGGTTAAGGTCGTGTGAGAAGAGATTCAACCCAATTGAGATCTTCTCTTATGACCAAGAATTGAGCTTGGTTGTAGCGATAACATGGTCGATAGCCGACATGATGTTCAACTTGGTCAAAAGTGATGGTGTGAGGCAAGATTGGTGTGGATGGTGTTGGATTAATGGTATGATTTGAGAGATGCATTTCTAGAAGGTTTGATAAATCTTGAAGTTGATTTATGTCATTAATGAGTACTTCTCTAGTTGGAGAAGGAGGTAGTTGAGGTTGAGTTTCATTATGGTTTTGATTTGCTTACAAGACAACATCATCATAAGGATCAATGATTGGAGGTGAGTGAGGTTAAGGTGAAGCATGGTTAGAGGGTACTATGGGAGAGCTTTCTTTTGAAAGTTCATTGTAAAGAGATGGTGGTTTAGACATTGGTGTAGGTATGTCATCTTCATCTACATTGGATGAGTTGCAATAGTTCAACTTCTTTCTCTATACGGGTCTTATAGAAATTTTGGGTTTCTTGGAGAGTTTGGATAGGGAGTTTTTAGAAGATGACATGATGATTTGAATGTGATGAGAATGGTGAAGATGAGGACTAATTTATACTAGGAGGATGAGATTATTTAAGGATAGATGGACATTGTTATAATACAAATCCAAGGAATGTTTGTGAGTTCAGGGAAAGTATAGCTGGGTCTTGTACTTCAAAGTAGTCATCATGATGCCCTATGAGACTCATAACATGAAAGAAAGTTTGGTATTTAGGTTTGTGTAGGTTTGGATGAACAGACATGATGTGTCTAAATAAACGAGTGAGTAACATTATACCCCGAAGACAAAAATAAACAAGTCATAATGATAAAAGTTCATACTTGTGATTTAGATTTAAAGTCCTAGTGTGTGCCTAAGTGCAAAAAATGTGGAGTAACGATTATTCCGACTCTAAACTAAAAGAAAACCTAAGAAATAATCCAAACACTCCTTGATTTAATTTTTCTCAACCAAGAATGTCGAAAAAATATATATTGGATTATATTTTTCAGCAATAAGTATGAGATCATCGTGTGTGCATGAAAAACGTTTTTAGCACATATCAACAATATATGAAAATAATTTTTATGAGTTCCTAGTCGTGAGAAGTTTTTCGAAAAATAAATTAGGATTTATATTATATATGTAAACATGTATTTATAATTTTCACGATTGGAAATTAAAGTTGTGTGAAAATCAAGTGTTTACAAATATGCAATTCTTATGATTATGGGAAGCACAATGGTTGTTTGTTTAAAAATTGTGACTAATAGAAAATATGAAAAATTCCTAATTTTTGATTTTGTGCAAAATTGAGTCCTAGACACAAGATTGAGAGAGGAATAATTAAAGTTACTTACAATTTTTGTTATTGATGATGATGAGTGTGTTCTTGCTTGTAGATTATTGCTTGAGATTGAGTTTTTAGATGGTATTATGGTGTTTTGGTTAGGTTATGTTCGTCATTTGTAGTAGCAGTTTTGGGGGTGTGTTTGTTTCTGGTTTTAAAGAGGAGGAAAAAAAATTGTTTTGTTAGATGGTATTATGGTGTTTTGGTTAGGTTATGTTCGTCATTTGCAGTAGCAGTTTTGGGGGTGTGTTTGTTTCTGGTTTTAAAGAGGAGCAAAAAATTCGTTTTGTTAGATGGCCGACCCCCTTAGTGATAAAGTGGCCGCCTATGTTAGTGTGGCCGGTCCCCTTAGAGTTAAAGGGGCCGCCCATCTGACGGATTATTTTCCTAAAATTTTTGATTTTAGCATATTTTCAGTTGTAATTCTATGTTTGTGTGATTTGAGTATTATTGATATTTGTGGTATTATAATTACTTAATTAAGAGTTTTAGGCGTTTGGTTCCATCATTCCTAGACCTAGAGGCAAGTAATTGAACGACTCTCATTTAAGAGGTTTAGTTAGAATGTCAGCAATGTTGTCTTCCGATGGAACCTTTTCGATAGAGATATTTCCCTTTTGGACATTGTCGCGAAGAAAATGGTGACGAATTTCTATGTGTTTAGTACGCGAATGTTAAATGGGGTTTTTGCTTAAATCTATTGCTCCTTTGTTGTCACACATTATAGATATGTCATTGAGACGAATGCCATAATCAACAAGAGCTTGTTTCATCCATAGTGCTTGTTGGCATGCCTTTTCGGCGCTTACGTATTCGGCTTCGGTAGTGGATATAGTAAGAGCGGTTTGCTTCTTCGAAAACCAAGATGTTAAACAATATCCCATACACGTACAAATACCGCTAGTGCTTTTTCAGTCCACATAATCTCTCGCATGATCAGAGTCGGCATATACTACGGTTTCTATGCCGGACCCCTTTGGATACCATAATCGCAAGTGCGTAGTGCCTTTAATGTATCGAAAGATACATTTAACCGCTTCAAGATAAGAAGTCTTGGGATCCACTTGGAAGCGTGCACAAAGGCAAACACTAAACATGATATCGGGACTACTTACCATTAAGTATAATAAACTACCTATCATACCTCTATATTTAGTATTATCCACGGACTCACCTTCTTTATCTTTTGTGAGTTTTGTTTCCGTAGACATAGGAGTTTTCATTGGCTTGGAATCTTCTAATTGTTTTATTTGTAGTCCCAAGAAAAAGTTTAGTTCGCCCATCATACTCATTTCAAACTCATCATGCATGATCTTGGCAAAATCATCACATAATTCTTGACAAGATGAGCCGAATATAATGTCGTCAACATATATTTGAACAATTATGAGATTAGAATTTTTCTTTTTGGTAAAGAGTAGGTTATCTACCATTCTCATAGTATAATTATGTTTAATAAAAAAAGCTTTTAATCTATCGTACCAAGCTTTAGGAGCTTGTTTAAGTCCGCAGAGCAATTTCTTGAGTCTATAAACATGATTAGGTTTTGCGAAGTCAATGAATCCCGGAGGTCGTGCCACGTAAACCTCCTCATTGATAAAACTATTAAGGAATGCAGTCTTCACATCCATTTGAAATAATTTGAAGTCTAGTACGCATGCCTATGCTAATAAGATTCTTATGGATTCTAATCTAGCTACGGGTGCATAAGTTTCGTCATAATCAATTCCTTCTTGTTGATTGTAATCTTGGGTAACTAGCCTAGCTTTATTTCTAGGCACGACACCATTTTCGTCAAGCTTGTTTCTATATACCCATTTAGTTCCAATAATAGTCATATCCTTAGGATTTGGGACTAATTCCCAAACATCATTTGAGATAAATTAGTTTAATTCTTCTTACATATCAAGTATCAAACTTTCATCTTTTAAAGCTTCATTTATATTTTTAGGTTATATGGTTGAAATAAAACAAAAGAAATTACTTTTGTCTTGAGCTTGTGATATCAGGCCTACCTTCGTCCCAATATAAGTGTCAAGTTTGACTTTTCAGAGTCAAACTGACTCAACTTTGATCTTACATAGCTTTGTGTGTGTTATATAATATTTGATGCAAAATATATGAATGAATTGGGTTTTAAGAGTATCTTTCATTGGTATAATTTTCATCAAGTATTATATAACACAAAAAAATATATTTAAGGTCAAAGTTGAATCAATTTGACTCTGAAATGTCAAACTGGACACTTATTTTGAGACGGAGAGAGTATTTTGATTTAAGTTACCAATAACATTTTTTAGTGGATGACTTTTAGATTCTTTAATATTAATGATTTCATTGTTTTCTAAGGATTTATCTTTGACATCATTGCCTAAGGGTCTTGTTTCATAAACCTTAATAGCTTCTTCTTCGACTAAGTCATCATCCTCCAAAGGTGATGTTTTAGGTGGGGGAGGAGTTTCATCGAATGTCACATTTAAGGATTCTTCGACTTTAATGGTTTGTTTATTGAGTATTATATAGGCTTTACTATTTTGCGAATATACTAAGAAAACACCTTCGTAAGACTTTGAGTCAAACTTGGTGAGATAATCTTTTGTATTAAGGATGAAACATTTGCTTCCAAATACCTTGAAGTAGTTAAGATTAGGTTTTCTACCTTTTAATAATTCATATTGGGTTTTTCCTAGAATGCGTCTAATTGAAATTCTATTGATAATATAAGTTGATGTGTCAACCGCGTTACACCAATTTTTTTGTGAAACGGATTGTTCATTTAACATAGTCCTACTCATTTCTTGTACAGTACGATTCTTTCTTTCTACTACCCCATTTGATTGTGGAGTACGAGGAGCGGAACAATTGTGAGTAATCCCATTAGAGTCACAATAGTTTTCGAATTGTACTTCATCATCAAATTCTCGACCATGATCCGTTCTAATTAACACTATGGAACATCCTAATTTGTTTTGAATCATTTTACTAAATATTTTCAAATTTTCAAATGCTTCGGTTTTATTTCTAAAAATCTAGTCCATGTAAATCGAGAATAATCATCTACAATTAATAAGGTGTAACGATTTCCTCCATAACTCCGTATGGCGAAAGGGTCGAATAAGTCCATGTGTAATAGTTCTATGCATCTAGTCGTCGAGACTATATTTTTGGCTTTATGACTAGCATGAGCTTGCTTTCCAATTTTGCAAGCGTCACAAAAATGTCGGTCGAATATAAGCTTAGGTAGATTTATAACTAACTCCTTAGATACTAGAGATTGAATTAATTGTATATTTGCGTGACCTAATCTCCTATGCCATAAGGTGGAATTTTCATCTAAGGTTCCAAGACATATTTTATCTTCCGGCTTATTTCCTAGTTTTACCACATATAATCCTCATTTTCTAATTCCTTTACCTTGACTTTTTCGTCTTTAATTATTTGGCTATCGTGTTCGGTAAATATTACTTTGCACTTATTATCACATATTTGACCAACACTTAGTAAATTAAATTTTAGATTATCTATGTGCTCAACATTTTCACTTATGAGGGAGTCATGAGAAATCGTACATTTGCCTATGATGTTACCACGTAAATTACTTCCGAAAATAACGTTACCTCCGTTGTATGCTTTGTACGTAGAGAATAGCTTTCGGTTACCCGTCATGTGTTTTGAGCATCCACTATCTTTAATCCACTCGTCGGGCTCCAAATTAATTCCCAATCATATATATTTAAATAACATAATAATTTAAACATTTAGTCCCTAATATCTCATGGGTCCGAAATTGTTAGTACCATACATCCTTTGCATATGTTGCATTATATTTGGATGCATAAAAGGTGGACAACTTCCCCATGGAGCATAGTTTAGTTGTTGGGAATTATTCCACACTGTTGGATATGTATTTGAGTAGTTTTGTCTATTTTGATTTTTCCTAGGTTGTTATGTTTTAGACCGAGGACGAGAACTATTATTTACTTTTGGTGGTGGAGTTTTTGACCTTACTTCGGGTTTAGTAAATCCAATTTCGGGTTTTAAAGATGGTTTATAAAAACTTTTTACTTCATCGTCACTTGCAACGGGAACTTTAATATTGTTTACAATTATATATTTGGGTTTCGGACTTGAATTTAATTAGACGGACTTTTCGTTAATAGACTTGGTTTCAAGTTCTTGTGATTTTACAAAATTTATTTGTTTAGTTCCACTTGTTGATGCTTCGGCCGAGTTAAATCCTAGACCCGATTTGTCTCCGGATGGTTTTTGAAAATTTAGCATTTTCTTAAGAGAGTGAGTGCTTTTATTAAATTGATCAAGTTTAGCTATTTCTCCTTAAGTTTTTTGTTTTCATTTTTAATATTTTGACATGTTTTACATCCAAGATTAACCACTTTGTTTTTCTCTAATCGAGACACTTTTTCTTTTAATTTGAGTACCTCGTTTTTAGCCGATTTTTAATTAGTTTTAGTGACAATATTCACTATCTAAGTCTAATTCATCTATTGACGATAAATCATCACTATAAAATTCGGTTTCGAAAAGTACCTTATTAGACGCTTGAGCTACAAGACAAGTTTCATCTTTAGTATTTTCTTCCTCATCTTCCCCACTATCGCTCCATGTTCCTCCGACAAAGGCCCTTTGGTTCTTGCTGCTTGGTGGCTTTAGACATTCTCCGATGAGGTGCTTTGGATCTCCGCATCTAAAACATTTTCTTTCGCTTTTGCCATATTTGTCATCTTTACTTCTTTGAAACGACTTTCTTTCATCGTGTGGTTGTCTTACAAACCTTCCTTGTCTTTTGAAAAACTTCTTGAAATCTCTCACGGCCATAGCATACTCTTCGTCTTCACTATCGGATGTCGAACTTTCTTTATCACTAGATTTCTTTTTAGCCTTCAAAGCGAGAGATCTACTTTGTTCTCTTTTGCCTTTGACCATTTCATAATCTTTCTTTATTATCACTTCATATACTTTCAAGTTGCCGATAAGTTCGTCAAGTGATAGTGATGTCAAATCCTTAGACTCTTCAATAGCCGTGACTTTTGCGCGCCATTTAGGATGAAATGCCATAAGAAATTTTCTAACATAGTTCTTGCTAGAAAAACCTTCATCAAGTGCTTTTAGACTAGTAATGATAGTGTTAAATCTAGCAAAAGCATTATCTATCGATTCCTCTTTAGGAATCGTAAATTGTTCATATTGTTAAACAAGAAGATCTATTTTGTTATCCTTGACTTGACTATTACCTTGGTGAGTAATTAATAAAGTATCCCAAATTTCTTTTTCGGTTTTACACATAAAAATTCTTTTGTATTCTTTACGTGGCAAAGCATTATAAATTACCATTTTAGCTTCATTATTTTTAGCAAGTTTCTTTTTAAGATCATCGCTTTGTTTGTCAAATGGTATAATTTCATCCTTTTTAGTTTCGGGATTATTTTGAATGGGAGGAAAATCACCATAGATAATAACGTGCCAAAAATCTAGATCTTTGAATTTTACATAATTTTTGAATCTATTTTTCCAATAAATAAATCCATCACTTTCAAATAGTAGTGGTCTTTGCATAGATTGTCCTTCTAAATATTTTTTCGATTCCATAGATCGATTCAAGTTTTAAAATACAGTTTATTTTAAAAATCTTGTTTTACCTGGCTCTGATACCAATTGTGGAAACTAAAGGGGGAGAGGGGTTGAATAGTTTACCGCTTTTTAAATTAATGTGACGTTTGTATATAAAAAGTTAGATTCGATTTTATGTGATCTCAATGTACACACAATATGAACAATCTAGTTAAGTAAATAAATGACAATAAGTAATAATGTAAATTTGTAACACAAGAGATACGAGTTAGAAAGATCAAACCACAACACCCGGATTTATAGTGGTTCGGTAACAAAGCTCTTCTTCGCCCTACTCCACTCCTCGAGTACCCAACTCGAGAGTTCTCTTCACTATGTCAACAAACTCCCTTTAGGCGAAGAAAATCGTACACAAGTAGCTTACACCAATTTTCTACACTAAGCCAAATGTCGAGTCCTAATCTTAGCTAGAACCAATCTACCACACACTTGTATTTTGAGGCCTAAAATACTAATCACACTAACAGGATATCTCTTCACCTAAACACTAACACGATCAACCCGATCTAACTATTACACACAATCACAAGAGATATAAATGAATTACAAGATACACCACAATCGTAACTACGTTACGTAAACACTAAGCTATAATACTTTGTAGCTTGATGATAAGAAGTATTCTTCTCTTGCACTTGAAGATTTAAGCTTGAATCACTTCTAAACAAAAGCTTAAGATTAAATGATCAAAGGATTATAGGGGATATATAAACTGATTTTGAACAAAAAGAAAATGAGTGCAAAAGGTGAAAAATCTATGGGGAACAATCTACTATTTATAGGCAAAGCTGAGAGCCGTTTTACATGGCCGGCTCCCTTAGCTCCCTATCCAACCTCTTTATCACTAAGGGGGTCGCCTATAGTAGGACGCTCTCATTTTTGTCTTTTTCAGGGGAGGTGCTTTCTGGATCAGTTTTGTTCAATTTTAGGGGGAAAATTTGAATTCAAAATATTTATTTTGAATAAAACATTTCTTATAATTACAAAAATATTTTCTATAAGTTTTAAAAATGTTTGTTACATTTTATAAAAATGCAAGGTTTAGAAAAAAATTCCTTTGATCACAAAAAAATTAAGCATTTATTTATTCATACCTTTATGTGATAAATTTTCGAAATGAAAATTTACTATTAATTAATTGTTTACGTTTAATTTTACATAGAGCGTTTTTACATTTTGTGATTATCAAAACGTAAAGAAGTCAAAAAATATCAATAACGTTTTTAGGCATTATTTCTATCAACAAAAATGGTAAGTCTGAAAGAATGATACGCACTATCAACAACCTCATAAGAACCTTACTTTTTTAAGCCCACCTACCTCCTAATTTTTGGGTCGAAGCACTCAATATGGCCGTCCACTTATTAAATATTTTACCCTCAAGTGCTATTGACAATGAAATACCTCGCACCCGTTTTCTTGGGACCAACCCGGACTATAGCATTTTACGTACATTTTGTTGTTTATGTTACCCGCACCTTCATACCAATCTCAAACTTGAACCACGTGTTACACTATCAATTTTTAGACATGCATCTAACCATCGTTTGTACCGTTGTCTTGACTTAAATACAAATAAAATACTTATTTCAAGACACGTTACCTTTGACGAGATGGTTTTTCCCTTTGGTTCTATGACACCCACCTCGCCTCCTACTTATAATTTTTTTAGACGAGCCATCTAATGTTATCTCTCATATCATCCGCTCGTCACCCACCGCTACTACCACCCATATACATAATAACAACACGTTACTTCCTCTTCCAAATGATTTACCAACGCCTGGTCTAAATCTACATCGGGTTCACCAAAATAATAGCCCGCTATCGCCCATACCTACTGCTAGCCCATCACCACAATCGTTGGCCCAACAAATAACTTCGTCGACCCAATAAGATACATGGCCCACACCTATTGTTCACCCAATACAGCTGATGGCCTAAGTAACAAATCCACTACCCAATGGCCCAACTACAACAACACCAATTACCAATCCAAACCCGATTTATGTTCATCCCATGGTCACACGTTTTCATGTCGGGACTAATCGTCCTACTGAGAGTCTTAATGTTCACGTGTCTACCATTTAATGATCCACTTTGGCAAAATGCTATGTGTGATGAATATAATGCACTTATTGAAAATAAAACTTAGACTCTTGTGCCCCGACCTACGAATGTCAATATTGTTCGTTGTACGTGGTTGTTTCGCCATAAGTATTTAGCATATCACACTCTTAGTCGCTACAAGGCTCGTCTTGTAGCAAATGATAGTATGCAATTAGAGGGTATTGATGTTGATAAGACATTTAGTTCAATTGTCAAACCGGATACTATTCATATTGTTCTTAGTTTGGTTACTTCTCAACATTGGCCCATTTATAAGATCGATGTCAAGAATGCCTTTTTACATGATGATTTATCTGAGACGGTTTATTACACCAACCTTCTGGGTTTAGGGATTCTGCACATCCTGATTATGTTTATTTATTACAGAGTTTTTTATGGTCTTAATCAGGCTCCTCGGGCTTGGTTCCAGAGCTTTGCAACTTATATTACTAGTGTTGGGTTCACTCGTAGTTGTTGTGACTCATCATTATTTATCTACAGACATGGGACTAACACTGCTTATTTATTATTATATGTTGATGATATTGTTCTCACTGCTTCGTATGAGATTTTGTTACATCAGATTATTGATTCATTGCATCAGGAGTTTTCTATGATGGATCTTGGTTCACTTAATTATTTTTTGGGTATTTCTGTTGCCCGTGATTCTTGAGGGATGTTCTTATCACAGCGCAAGTTTGCTGTTGAGATTCTTGAGCGGGCTCGCATGGTTAGTTGCAACCCTAGTCGAACTCATGTTGATACGGAGTCCAAATTGGGAGCTGATGGTGATCCAGTATCTGATCTGACATTATATCGCAGTCTTGCGGGTGCTCTTTAATATCTTACTTTCACTCGCCCAGATATTTCATATGTAGTGCAACAGGTTTGTCTTTATATGCATGATCCTCGGGAGCCTTATTTCTCAGCTCTTAAGCAGATTTTGAGGTGTGTTTGTGGTACTATAAATCATGGGCTACAATTATATTCATTTTCCACTCCCTCTTTGGTTGCTTACTCGGATGCGGATTGGACTGGTTGCCCTACTAATAGACGATCGACTTTGGGTTATTGTATATTTCTTAGCAACAACTTGCTCTCTTGGTATTCTAAGCGTCAACCGACGCTTTCTCGAACTATTGTTGCGACAGAGTTTCGTGGTGTTGGCAATGTTGTTGCTGAAACCTGTTGGTTGCGGAACTTATTACGCAAACTGCATACACCTTTGTCTTCCACCACACTTCTTTACTATGATAATGTCAGTGTAGTTTATTTGCCTTCTAATCCAGTTCTCCATCAACGTACGAAGCATATCGAGATTGATTTTTTTTTGTGATTTGGTTGCCGCGGGTCAGGTTCTAGTTCTTCATGTTCCATCTTGTTATCAATATGTGGATATCTTCACCAAGGGCTTGCCTTATGCTTTGTTTAAAGAGTTTTGTACCATTTTGAGCGTCCCGTCTCCTCCCGCTCAAACTACAGGGGAGTGTTACTCGATATTTAGTATATTAGTTTAGTTTATTGGGTTCAAGCCCACTT
>BQNB010061542.1:0-12082 GCA_026074375.1 Tanacetum coccineum | reverse complement strand
GAGTCACCTAATGTTGATGTACATGCACCAGATGTAATTGCTCCTATCTCAGACGCAGTTGCACCGGAACATGCTGTATCAACTGGTTCACCTTCCTCAACTACAGTTGATCAAGATGCACCATCACCAAGTAACTCTCATACAACACAAGTTACTTCTGATCAATCTTCATCAAGATGCACCATCACCTATTATTTCTCATGATGTTGAAGAAGATAATCATGATATTGAAGTTGCACATATGGGTAATGATCCGTACTTCGGTATTCCAATTCCAGAAGTTACTTCTGATCAATCTTCATCATCAGTCGTTATTCATACAATTGTGCCTCCCGATCACCATGTTTCTGAACACAACAGCAAATGGACGAAGGATCACCCACTTGAGAATATAATCGGTGCTCTTGACAGACCAGTTTCCACACGACTCCAACTACATGAACAAGCCCTATTCTGCTACTATGATGCCTTTCTAACATCAGTTGAACCCAAGAACTACAAAGAAGCATTAACCCAAGCATGTTGGATTGAAGCTATGCAAGAGGAACTTCATGAATTTGAACGTCTGGAGGTTTGGGAACTTGTTCCTCCTCCTGACAAAGCATTTGTCATCTCTCTTAAGTGGATCTATAAGGTTAAACTTGATGAGTTAGGAGGTATTCTGAAAAATAAGGCTCGGTTGGTCGCTCGTGGTTATCGTCAAGAAGAGGGTATTGATTTCGAAGAGTCATTCGCTCCGGTTGCAAGATTAGAGGCTATACGAATTTTTCTAGCGTTTGCTGCTCACATGAACATGGTCATCTATCAAATGGACGTGAAGACTGCGTTTCTGAATGGTAATCTGCGAGAAGAAGTTTATGTTAGCCAACCGGATGGAAAAGGAAAAGGAGAGGATTTGTGGATCCAGACAAACCTAACTACGTATACAAGCTTAAGAAAGCTCTTTATGGGTTTGAACAAGCTCCACGTGCGTGGTATGATATGCTGTCTTCATTCCTGATATCCAATGACTTTTCCAAAGGCTCAGTGGATCCTACTCTGTTCATCCGTAGAGAAGGCAACGAACTTATTCTGGTACAAATCAATGCCCGATGATATTATCTTTGCTGCATCTACTCCTGAACTGTGTGATCTATTTGCTAAAATAATGTGTTCAAAATTCAAGATGTCGATGATGGGAAAAATCTCATTTTTCTTAGGACTACAGATTTCTCAAAGTCCCAGAGGCATCTTCATAAACCAATCTAAATATGCTCTTGAATCACTTAAAAAATATGGCTATGAATCTTGTGACCCAGTGGATACTCCCATGGTGGAGAAGTCCAAACTGGATGAGGATAAAGAAGGGAAAGCTGTAGATCCATCACACTATTGTGGTATGATTGGCACCCTCCTTTATCTTACAGCCAGTAGACCTGACCTACAATTTGCTATATGCATGTGTGCCCGGTATCAGGCTCGGCCTACCGAAAAGCACCTAAATACAGTACAAAGGATTCTTTCGTATCTAAAAAGGAACCGTACATCGGTCTTTTGGGTATCCGAGGAGTCTTCCTTTGCCACTAACACATTTGCAGATGCGATCATGGCAGTTTGGTCAAGATACACGCGTATAACATCTGGCATATACAACGTTTGGGTGATAAGACCTTGTAAGCAGGTCGGTCTAAAGCAGAAAAGCGCTGCGATATCCAGTACGGAAAGCTGAATTATTCTTGTCCGGATTGTTGTGCAAAAGGAGGGGGGGGGGGGGGTGGGGGGGGGGGGGGGGGGGGCAAGCTTTGGATGAGATCACAACTTACCGACTATGCTTTGGATTCAATAAAATTTCCAATGTTACTGTGATAAACAAAAGCGCTATTGCTTATGCTGCAACAATGTTTCAAACATTCCAGATCAAAGCATAAAGAACATCAGGTTTCACTCATCAAGGAGCATGTTGAGAATGGTGTGATCGAACTTTACTTTGTCAATACGGAATATCAATTGACGGACATCTTCACTAAAGCTCTTGGCCGAGAAAGAATTGAATTTCTTATCAACAAGCTGGGAATGCGGAGTTTTACGCCGGATACTCTGAAATAATTGGCAGATGAAATTGATGAATAGTGGTGGTACCTATTTTTTTTCAAAAAAAATTAATCCTTATCATACGTAAATACTTAAATCAGAAAAACACAAAAAGATTTTCATTTAACTTTTATTTTTTCCAAAATTCATAAAAACAAAAATATTTCTTTTAATAAAATGTTTACAAAAAACAAAAATACAAAATTAAAAAATTAGAAAATTCAAAAAGAAGTTTTACAATGCATGGGTCTTCTGAAATCAGATAACATTTTACGGCTTAAAATGTCATTTAACAATGATACAAGCCTGTAAATGAAGTTCGAGCAGAAGTTACAAATGTTTTCAAAACATGCCATATGGCTTGCTATTATTTCAGATAGCAACCCGGTCATCATCTTAAAGGCAAGTATTTCAAAAAGAAAACTTGTCTTCTCAACGGGAATTTATTCTCGGGCATGGTCTACTTTATGACCATGCAAAGGCTTGTGATTACTTTGCATCACAACCCGTGCATCCTATATCCATAAGTGTACGTTTCAGTGCATCTATGTGAATAAATAAGAGAAATCTTATTTATCTTGTATTTGTTTGTTTTTCACATACAAAATCATTCATCATCTGAAAATAATTTTCAAGATACATTTGACTTCTCAAACAATGTCTACAGCTCTTATATAAAAACGGGTCATTGTTTGAGGGGGAGAGAATGTCAAATTTCTTTGTCATGATCAAATGAGCTGTAAAATGGGAAAAAGATTTTCAAACGATAACGTAATATCTCATGATAGAAAGTTAATTAAGTTTAACTCGATTGTGCTTTATGTGTTACTTGTTTTATGCCTTTAGGGTGTAGTTTTGCTAAATTATGTCTATAGGTATGAGAGTTTAAAACATTAGGGACCAAGTGTGCTATTTGTTTATCTTGAATATACCTTATAAAACCCTAATTGGGCAGAATTAATAAGTTGTGTGTAGATGAGGGGCCAAATGTGCCAAAGTTAAAATTGGGTTATAACTTTACCAATCATCACCCGTCCCATTCACTGTTTAAAAAATCTTCACACACTCGAACACTTACCATTCGAATCACTTCAATCTAGCTGACTTACTCCGTTTCATATCGAAGGTATAACTGAAATCATGTTTTTCTTCACCTAATCAACTCGAATCCTAAAGGAATTAAACGATTTCACCATATTTGATTGAAGTTGCCCTAATTTTAAAATTAGGGTTCTTATAATCGAACTTGGTTAAATCCTTCAATTGATTGAGGGCTTTTGATTGTATTAGGTGTAATATATGTTTAGGATAGTCAAATGTTATTATTCGTTGTGTTTCGAACCTGTTCTTGATTGTTGTGTACTCTTTTGAATAGATAAATGCATAAATATTAAATGTTTGTGTGTGAAAGTGTTATATCGTGGTCTAATATATGCTAGAATAAGAGTTAGCCGTTAGAGTCGATATAGCACAAAGTTAAGAATCCAATCAATCAAAACTTGTATAAATCGAACGAATATAACCTGCATGGATCGAACGAATAATGTGTTGTGAATCGAACGAGTGTCTAAGTGTAAGGGTCGAACGAGTGATTTATGGACCGAACGAGTAATCTAACATGGGTCGAACGAGTGTATGTTAGAAAGGATCGAACGAGTGTCTTTTAGACAGGACCGAACGAGTGAAGTCCTTTGTGGATCGAACGAGTGAAGTCTGTTGAGGACCGAACGAATGAATTCTATTGAGGACCGAACGAGTGAAGTTTTAGTGTGGACCGAACGAGTGAATCATGTGAGGATCGAACGAGTGATTCCTTGAAAGGACCGAACGAGTGAATCTTAGAAAGGATCGAACGAGTGACTCTTAGACAGGACCGAACGAGTGAAGTATAGTGTTGATCGAACGAGTGTCATGTAGTAAGGACCGAACGAGCGATTGACATTATGGACCGAACGAGTGACTGGTATTATGGATCGAACGAGTGTTTGCTTATAAGGACCGAACGAGTGCTTATAATAAGGACCGAACGAGCGTAATTTTGTGAAAAACCGATCAAGGTGTTCTTTGAGGACCGAACGAGTAAAGTTATCAACACTTAACCAATTTTGAAATAACACACTTAAGATCAAATTTTTTTCTAACTAAGATTAAAATTCAACAAATCTCTTAGGTTAAAATAGACAGTAAAAGCTTGACAAAACCAAGGTTAACTATATTCGACTTAATTGTTAGGATAGGTGCCTTTGTCTTACACGCTATTCGTCTATCTAAGTAGATTGATCTTCAAAAGTGCTAAAAGTCATAAAGGTTCTCATGAATGAATGATTGTGTTTTCTTATAAACTGCACTCACTCTTTCTTAAACAGACTCATGGCAATTTCAATAGCGGATCAGATTGCTTTGGATGATGCATTGGTGGCTCCTGCTGACCGACTTAAGATTGGTAAATGTAATCTTCGCTTAAGTTCGGATGTCACATCAAAGGAAGCAACCCTTCAAGTGGTCTACGATGTCTTAAAGCTCACTCCTTTCTACAAGGCATTCCAAGTCACTGCAGATGCTCCAGAGATCTATATGCAGGAATTCTGGGCTTCTGCTTATGTTCATAATCGATCTGTCCGATTTAAGATGAATAACAAGAAGCACATTATCGGTCTTGATCAATTCAGAGACATTCTTCAAATTTGCCCTAAAGTCGGTAATAAGAAGTTTGTAGAACCACCTCTTGAGAAGGAGATTCTCATCTTTCTAGCTAGTCTTGGTCATTCTGGAGATATAAGGAAGATCACTGACGTTAATGTCAATAAACTGCATCAACCCTGGAGATCATTTGCTGCTATCATCAACAAATGTCTCATGGTATACCATCATAGACTATCTTCGTCTTACTCAAGCTCAATCTATGTGGGTAGATACAATAAGAAGAACTGTTATGCATATTTTCTTCTGTGGGAGGACTTCATTTCTAAGATTAAGAACAAAAATACAAAAAGGCAATGCGATGACTATCCTCGGTTCACCAATTAGTCGTCAACTTTTGTCATGAAAAAGATCTTCAATTCCTAGAAGAAACAAGGTCAATTGGCATCTGATGCCAGAGATGACCCCAATGTTCACTACCCCAAAATCCCAAAAATTTGTTCCCCCCCAAAATCATCAAGGAATGAAGTCACTCAGTTGTACGGGGCTATCTTGCCAGTAGCATTAACCAACGAGGACATCCGCAACTCTGAATCATACAAAGAGTATTATGCTATGGCTTCAGGAACAATTCCTCCTAAGACAAAAGGAAGCAAGAAGAAAGCTACTACAGACATAATCACTCAACAGAAGCCTCCCACTGCCCCCAAGGAAAAGAAGTCTGGAAAAGCAAAACAGAAGACTTCAGAGTTGGAGACTATCTCTGAGGCTGACTTGACAGAGGCTGAGCAACTCAAAATAATCACAAAAAGAAGCCGTCAAGAAACTCACAGCTCTCATGCCAGTGGTTCTGGTGCAGATGAAGGAACTGGTGTTGCACCAGGGGTTCCCGATGCACCTGATTATGACTCAGAGGATGATATCTCTTGGAAATCAAGTGACGATGATCAAGTTGATGAGCAAGCTCAAGATGATGAAGATGCAGATAAAAATGACGTTAATGAGACTACTCAGGATGATGAAGATGATGATGATCATGACGATGATGAGAAAGTTCAAGATGATGATGAACATGACGTTGATGAGACCGTTCAAGATGATGATGATGAATATCCATCCATAACTCACAACTCATGATGATTACATAATACTTGAATAAGATGAAACTGATGAAGATGTTTCCTTTCGATCTACAATTCACTCCCCCTCTTCGTATTTCATCGTCAGATGACGAAGATGGTGACAATGAAGTTGAAGGAACGAAAGTTGAAGGAAGCAAAGTCGGATGAAGATGCTACATATGATGAGGATCAAGAACAGGCAGTCCGAAGATTCCAATACCAATCCTTGATGGAATAGATTATGTAATGACAGATGTTATTGTACCCCAGGTTCCAAGCAACCAGGAATTGAAGACACTCATGGACCCTAACTCCATTAAAATCCTGATGGTCAACCAACAGAGCACGTCTGTATCATCTGCGTCGCTCAACAGCTGAATCCCAAACAAAACCGTGAATGAGATTTTTGGACCAACATACTGAAGCTACCTCTCAATTGATCCTCCTGAACAGCCATCATGGAGCCAATCCATCACATGCAACAAACCAATCCGCCCTCACAACGACCAATCCTCTTTCGTACTTCAAAATACAAACACCACCAATTCATACACAGGCTACCACTACAAAAGCTCCTCACTACAAAATCTTCCTAACTTTTGCTTCGTTTGTTTGCTTTGATATAGACTAAAGCGTTTAAAGACAACTTCTCGAACTCAACAAACAAATCCAATATGCTGATGCGCTCCTCTCTCCATTCCTGTCCTGGCATCGTGATCAATATCTAGCAAATAAAAGCAGGAAGCATTGGATGTGCAGTCCAATGAAGTACTGACAGAATATCGAGAACGAGTCAAATACTAGCAAATCCCAATAATTCCTTGCATTCTATTCGATGAGGAATGAAGAAAATAATCAAGGAACAAGTCAAAAGGAAGTCTCCATATTTACTCCAAAAATCGAGAAGTTAGTAATCAAATCAGACACGAGTCTGAGGTTCTGGTATACCATCAACAAAGGAAGCCAACACACGTCTCATGCTGTACGCCGGCTAATTTTCAGAACTAAGGTTGAAAAAGAGCTTAATTGACAAGATGAAGTCTACAACTCTAGACTCTATCCAACAGGTCAGACATTCAAAGACACACAGCTTCTACACGGCAATTAGTTTATGCTAATGAAGCCGACAAAATTCTGTTAGATACATATGGAGATACGGTCACAATAAAAAGACCTAGAGATGGTGTAGATGATGATCAAGAACCCTCCGTTGGAACAGACCAGGGGTCCAAAAGAAGAAGGTTAGGAAAAGAGCCTACTTCTACCAGTGCTTAAAGAGAAACGACAACCACGTCAGCAGGAAAGACTACTACTACAGGTTTTAATTAAGACTCACAACAATTCTGCTTAGCCAATCTGCTTCAGTAGAGAAAAAACGCAAACTACCAGATGTCTTTGAGCACATGCACACCAGGAGTTTTGAAACACGTGGTCCATGATGAACAATCAATTAAGAGGTCCCAACATCTTCCTGAACTGGTTTCAACAAACCTAAACGACTAACCTTCTCCTGATCATGCTGGAATAAAGTCTGTTCCTCCTGCCGTCCATGAATCGAATCTGTCCAAAACCTTGGATAAGCCAATCTGCACAAAGACAAGACCCTCGAGAGTCAATTCGATGAACTAACCAACAATACAATTTGACTTCTCCGCTTTTTGTTGATGAACCGGCTAAATGTTTCAAACACTAACACCTGAATTGCTACCATCAAGGTCCAACATTTGAGTTGATGAAAGCCATGCAAAAGTTTGAACTGAACTTGCATATTTTTGTGAACGAGTCTACACAGCCACAACCAAAAAATAAGACTGGATCAACCCGAAGTCCGCCAAATAATCCTCATAACTGCTGACAAGCCAACTAACCGTTGGTTCCAAATTCTCAAGGTCGTCAGTTATACTTTTCATCACTTCAATCAATAACGACCTTGAGTACCTACGTGGTGGTGATCCCAGCCCGCAAGTACTCTACTTCTAACGAAGACTACGGCTGCAGATTTACGGGCATATCATAATGGATAGAAGACTTAGTGCCCAACTCATGTGGAGTCAAATGATATCAATATACGACAAATAGTGCCTCTGGAAATCTCACACAATTGGGAAAAAAAGCAAAGACAGCGTGTCTATTCATTTGCGGATAACAGTCACAAGGAATCAGCTCAGTGACGTCGTACTCAAAAAGACGGATCATTGCTGACACAAAGGTGGAAATAGTCAGAGTGGCAAGACGTACAAGCACTTGCACTGGATTGACCTGTAAGCGAAGGTGAACATTGACGACGTTCACTACAAGTTTCAAATAAGTCGACATCACAAACTAAGAATCAGGACAATTGAAGATATGCTGCTTCTTCTCCAGAGGCAAGAAATGTGACAAATCACAACGTTGAAAATCGTATTGCATTTAATGTCTCCTTAAAGAAAGTTCACAAGAGTTTGTCATCCAAAGGGCGTGTGGAAAGATCTTAAATTGGGGGTTGAAAGCTATCAAAGAGAACAACTCAACCTCACAAAGCCAGACACGATACAATCCAATCTGAGCGAAACGGTAGATCTATACACCATACTACCGACCCAAGAATGATTCATCTCAGAACAAAGACTAGACTACCGAGAATTACTTGCGCATTGAACAACTAACAAGTTCAGCGATGTATCCTCGATGATGTTCGACTGCTACTAATGATCGCCGTAAGGGAATTAGAATGGAGTATCTGCCATAGACTTTTTTGAGCCAACGTGACAAAGCAAATGCAAGAGCTATGATTCAGGCGATTGACAAAAGGCTAAAGACAAGGAGGATAATGAGGAGTTTAGAGTGATTTGTAGGTGGAAAACCATACGGGGATGACCTTCGGCTTCTACAAAGGACCATATGATTTATCATATGTTGTTCTCATCTTAAAAAGGTCAATCCTCGTAAATACATTTATCTTGTGAATATGTTATTTACTAATGTAGATTTTTTGGTGAAAAATAAGATGTGCTCGAGTACAAATTTTTCAAGAATTTCATAGTAAATTCAGAAATTTTCAAATAATTGTACTCGGCACCATCTTATAATCCCTCACAAGTTGAGAGGGAGCAATAATATGTTCCAATCTGCTAACATATATCATTTTGTCCCCGAACAGTTAATCAATTGATATCCAAAATATCAAGGGATTAACATTTTGGATAAGGGGGAAGAAAATAAAGAATAACCAGGACTTAATGTAATTGTCGAAGTGAACAAATAAATGACTCAATGCACTCACACACCTAGCATGAACTACGATTACGACAACAAGCATAAGGGGAGTTTTTAGTGATGATGAAAAAAACACTCAAATGTAAGTAAAATCTTTTGATTATTTATATCAAACTCTTTATTGAAATATAAATATTTTTGGAAGGATTGTGATGAAATACCCAAAAAGACCGACCTGTACTTTAATTTTATGAAGTTATAAGGCGGTTAGGCATAGGTATTCAAATCCCATGATCCATCCAGAACAGAGGGATTCTACCCAGGAATATCCACTAGTTTATGTTAGAAGCTCCTTAGGTATGATTAAAAAGGAAAAAAGAGGTGGGTGAAAAAAAGGGAATAATGCCGACTGGGGGGGGAATGAGCTAACACTGAACAAAACCCAACAAGGTGTTTAGTTATGAAAGTCCTCCGGTAAAAGCATTGAAGGGGTTGAAGAATGAAAAAGAAATGTAAGGATAAAGGGTGAAAATAAAGAAGCCCTCCATACACTTAGGCAGAAACCGGGTCAATACATATGCTGTCAGAAACACTCAGGTGTTGTCTGACATTGAAGACAGTCATGGACCCAGTGACACTATGCACAACCCTCCCTAGCCACTCAAGGTCTCTCAAAAGACTCTTGTTTCATTTCTCACGGAGATTACACGCATTTCTATCGACTTTCTCACTCCGAGTTAGTTGATATTGAAAAGGTGGCAGTCTGCTCCAGCCTCCGATCACTAAAATTAAAAGTGCACTATTGAGTCTAGAGCCAAAAGAGATCATCCATTAATCTCATTAGGACACTTGTCATATCTTAGCTTGTTATCTCACACAATGTGAATATCAAGTAATATCATTAGAGTCCTACGTAAGATTCTTGTAACTTTGCCAGAACATCCGAGTGATACTCAGGTATATCACACCGAAGATGGAAATCCTGCTTGAGCCAACATCCAAACCGAGCTCATGTTAAGGTAACTGTGAGATTCTTTAGAAATCAAACTTGTGACAACTGGAAAGAAACGATGGTGCGATTCTATAAGAATCAAACTTGTTCCAGGAAATGGGATCACAAACGGTTGTTAAATTAGATTTGTTGAAATGATAACACTCACGGGGTGTCAACAAAACAATTTAGTAAGTGATAACGATTGATTTTCAAAATCAATTTTTTATATCCAATCAGTGAGATAGAATCTCACCGTTCACCATCTTATCCGTGCTGTCTGCTTTTGAGACTTCCGATAATAGAACATGCAGAGTACGATGAACCTAATACTTATGTGTTAGAAAATTCAATACTACACTGGAAATCCTGTCAAGAAGAATTTCTTCTTAAAGTGAAATCTATCTGATCACCGGTCGAATTCTTCACGATCTGAAGTTTCTCCAACCAAACCTGGGCGAAATGACAAAGCCATATTCGTCCCCCCAGCTTTAATTGCTAACTGGTTTATGTCTAGGATATTAAAGTGGTGATTGAGGATCCTGATTCACGCTGGCTCACTAAGATCCATACCACATCTCATACCCTGACCGACAACAAAAAGACAACAGGAAAGCTCAAGCATCATGTTCAAGACTTTCCGCTACTCTTGATTACCAAACATCTTTCTGAAGGTCAAGTGTTAAAGTTAAAGAATTTTCAAGAACGAAATTGCAACATAAAGCTTTTCAGAGAATGGTATGAGCTGTTCGGATCCAGAAGTCGCAAGTTCACAAATGGCAAAGTCTCAAATGGCAAAGAGATTATGCTTGGTTGATGATCTTAAGATGCTCAAGATCACAATGTCAAATACAAGTTCAAGGAAGAAGCTCTATCCAGAAATCAATGATCACTACAACATATTTACAAGAGAAAGTCAAGAGTACGAGCTAAAGACTAACGATAAAGCATAGTATGCTAGGTTTAAAGTTTTGTAAATTGGAGTGACCTCCCTTAGGGGGAGATTGTTGGAAACACAAAAAGTGTCGGTCACTTCCAAGTTGTAACAGGTCTTAGCTCGTAGTTAGTGAAAGGATTAGATTAGTAATCTAGTCCGGCCCAAGGCCCATGGGAGGCCCAACTAAGCCCATGGCCGGCCTCCATAGGTCATATATAAGGCCCTCTCCTAGCCTTGGAGAGGGTTGGTTGTTCCATTTTTTCATTAGTTCATTTATAACTATTCATATGACCATTTTCCATCCAATCTAACGGGCAGAGAACCCGGTCGTATGTAGTGTAGTAGTTTGGTAAATCTGAGGTCGTCCCAAGAGATAAGGTTTACTAGTTTTAATTTGATTATGTCACGTTTGAAAGTGGTTTGAAGTTGATTTTAATAACTACAGAAAAGTAAATGCAGGAAAGTAAAGTGATAGAAGAATTCAGAGAGAAAAGCGTGCTAACCTAACCATCTCATTACTAATGCTATGATTACATTTTCCTGTGTAATGTTCAATTATAAGTTCCATTAGAGGTTCTAATATTGACAGACACGAATTGGTATTTGATGTCTGTCTTATACTCACTCTACGATCCCACATTCCCCTACGATCACACGAGCAGGGAATCAAAGTTTGTAGTGGTTAATCCCCAACTATCCTTAAGACCAATCTATAATCTAAATCGATTATTAACCCTCTCTAAAAGAGTTCCTGTGCTTTTTAAGTATTTAATATGGAAAAGGTGGTAATGTGGTAAATTCCTACACTAGGGATAGATGCCAAGCTACCCTAGTATAACGCTAATCTCAGGTTCAACAAGGTAAGTCTAATAACAGAAGATTAACAAGATCTAAGCCACCCTCTATACTACCAAAACACAAGGATCAATGAAAGGCTATAAGGAAATCTAACAGAACCATAATTGAACATGAAACATTAACCATAACAACAGTAAATACATGGTTAGGCCAGCACTTAGAGTGCTTAGCCGCTCGTGGTAACAGAAATGCATGAATTACTGAACATAGACATAGATTGAATCATTGTTGTTCTTACAATATGTTATGAACGATTAAATACAAGAAATT